>PVHP010002404.1:0-90251 GCA_004024765.1 Zapus hudsonius
ATCTCTGAGGAACAGGCCCCTGTGAGGGGCTTGGTGCTCTTCAATTAAATTAATTTTCTGATATAAAGCACACAATTTTATCATTTTCATTTCCACCTGTCCTTATATGTGTGTTAATATTAAATAATATTCCTAGAATAGAATTATGGATATAGTGTTTGGTATATAATTTCAGGAGATATTTTGTCTTCCATTATTACAGTATGGTATTGATATGTCATCAATAAATTCAGACTCTAAAAACTGCTATTTAACATTCGCCTAAACAAATCACAACTTTGGCATTTTATGTAAGTGTCTCAAATACTACAAATATGAAAGGGAAGCTATAAATATTATTTATTTCTGACAAAGATCTTTTAGCCATTTCCTTCTTGCCATCCCTATGTTAATTTTGACAATTATGTTTCTTACTTTCTAACTCAGATAATGCTATCATTTACTTCCCCTTAAGGAGAGGACCTCTATCCCCATGTCTTACTGCCTCTGATTCTCACCAGCAAGATCTGTTCATCTGAATGAGGTGTTCTCACATCTATCTTTTCCTATTATTCCTAATGATTTAGCTCAAATAATTTCTGTTTTTATTTATTTATTCATGTGTTCATTTTTAGGCAGGTTCTCACTGTAGCCAATCTAACCTGGAACTCCATATATAGTCCCAGGCTAGGCTAGAACTTGAGGTCATTCTCCTAATTCTTCCTCAAGAGTGCTGGGAGCACTACCATGCCTGGATTTATTTCAAATCTTAATTTTCCTGATTTTTTTATAGTTAGACTTTTTTTAGGTTGAAAATAAAATATTAAGTATCATTGTGGCAATTCTCAAATCTCCCCTGCCCTCTCTGCATCCTTCCCCTCTCCTTCCATGTCACCTCTGTCCTTTCAAATTCTCCCCATTCTCTTCCTTGTCATCTCTATATCCACTCTTGGCCAACAGTCTAGCTTTGTATTTTTTTTTTTTGGTTTTGCCTATGTTTTCTAGATTTAATGTAAATAGATATAGATATCACTAGATAGGCCACACATAAGAGAGAGAACATGTGGTGTTATACTTTCTGAGTTTTGGTTGAAATTTCCACCATTTTAATCAAGAAACTTACTATAACTTCTTGCATTTGCCTCAATTCTTGTACTTAGTTCCACAGACTCTTCTATAAATATCATTTCATTGTTTTTGTATGTATGCACATATGAATGTGTGTATATATGTATGTACATATGTAGATATGTGTGTGTGCATGTGAGCACACATAAGCAGTCCTGAGGTCAACATTAGGCATTTTTTTCAGTTGTTCCTCATGTATTTGTGAGACAGGGTTACTTGGTGAACCTCTACCTCACTAATTTGACTTGACTACCCAGCAAACCCCAAGGAGTCTCCTGTCTCTCCTCAAAACAGATTACCAGCATATGCCACCACACCAGGCTTTGTGTGTCTGTTGAGGATCCTAATTCATGGCCTTCTCTAGTCTCCTGAATTCCATTTCTTACTCCTTGCTCTTTGCTTATAAATATCTTCGCTTGCCCATTATTGAAAAAAAAATAGAAAAGTTGAGCTTTTAGATATGTATGTTCTTGCAAAGTCTAAGAGACTAGCCATGTTTTTTTCTGAATATAAACAAAATTATTTTATCCCCCTACAACTCACCTCCCCTGACTATGCCTCTGGTCTTCCATGGTTTTAGGCTTGCAATTACGATTACTTTTGCTTGCCTCTCTACCTGTTGTCCATCTGATTCTTCAAGGAAAACCTTATATTGTCTATATTGTTGTCCATAAAACATTCTCAGTTTTAGCAGATGGAATTGCTTCTTCCTTTCCTAAAACACTTAAACTCATGATTGTATAGAGGGGTGAAATTGTTGTATATATGATTCAGTTCAGGGCCATACTTATGCTTTCTATGTCTTTTCCTAGAGAAAAATATCTTAGCTATTGTTGGATTGTTTAAAAAATGTAGGGTAAGAATGTGAAGGAGTTCCATGAAGTATTTTCATTACCTCCATATTTCCAAATAGAAACCTTGAACATAGAAAAAAATGGTTTACAATACAGAAATCAATTATACTATACAGTTTAGTTTTTTTTATTTCTCATATGTTAATTTATTTTTTAGGACTCAATTCATCAGAAGGTTCAAATTCTTCGAATCAACCTCATGGTACAAACAGTAGTTCTGTGGCCATTGCTATTCTCGTGCCTTTTTTTGCACTTATATTTGCAGGATTTGGATTTTATCTTTATAAACAAAGGTAAGTTGATTGACTTCCAATAACAGCATGTTGTACAACTCTTTCATATTATTTCTACTGCTTTACAACAAGCCCTCATTTCCATAGTTTCTAGATGGCTAAAGTTTGTGTGTTTCTGGTGTTCAGTATCTATGTTATGTTATTACAACTGTCATAGTGTATGTGAAATAGATCTCATTATAGTTTGGGTTTCATTTGCATTGTTTTCAAAGATGCTGAGAATTAATCCATGTACACATCAACCATTTGTCTACTTCATCTGTGGAAATGTGTACTGAAATGCTTTGCAATCTTTTTAAGTCCCTTGTCTTACTGTTGCAGAGCTGTGAGAAATTAACATATACTTTAGACTCTAACCCATTACCAGATATATGGCTTCCAAATATATTTTCCCTTTATGTGGCTTATATTCTCTTTCTCTTGACATAGTGCCTTTTATGTACCAAGGTTTTTGTTTTGTCTTTATGTTTTGCATGAGAATCCTTTGTCAAATATTTTACCCAGATATCTTTTTTTTAAGCGTTTTACAGTTGTAGCATTTGTATTTGGTGGTTAAAATAATTTCACATTAATTTGTGTTTATGATGTAAGCTTTTACTTTTTTGAAAGCTTGGATATTTCTTTTTTTCTTAAACATATAGTTAAAGGCTAACAAAATAGCTACACTGTTCTGCATTCATGAAGTGAGGGAATGGGTTTGATTCACAATACTTCAAAAGGCAGGCATGTGTGTAATTCCAGCCAACTGAAAGTGGAGGCAAGAGGACCAGATATTAAAGGTCATCCTTGCCTGGACAGGGAGTTCAAAGCCAGCCTGTTATATATGAGTCCCTGTTTTAAAAAATCTAGCTCACTATTAAGACAGCTTTTCCACATCCTCATGATTCTTTTCTATTAAAAATGAGTGGTTTTCCATTTATGAGTATCAATTTAGTTTGAAAACAAACAAATACCATTCAGTAACTTTCTTCAGATTAACCTAAAATCACTAATAAAAATTATTGCCATAGGAATCATAAAATTTGAAATGTAGAAAAATTCAAAGTATGCATTAGGAAACATAAAAGTGTATCATAGCAAAAACGAATTTCAGTGAAATTAATATTTGAATCTTATAAATATACACCAAGTAATTAAGGAAGAAATTTATTTTTATGTAAATCCTTTGTTAGGAATTAGAGCACAGAAATAGGTAGGGATAACTTTGTCCCTATTTCATGAGAAATACAAATTATATAATGACAAAATAATGCTTGACAAAGAAGTGATACAGAACATTTCATCAGTGGTGGGGGAACTGAAGTCAAATTCTGCCTTTATAGGTTTGGCTTGTTTTCTTAATTAAAAGTTAATGTCTAATTATAAGCACATTAAAAAAGTTTCCATAATATGCATAACAGTAAGATAAGTTACTTTAGCTTTTTAAATTGATTTGCTCAAGTGAATATATTTTTTAAACCCCATTGACAACTTGTATGCTGGGATCATTAAAATACCTTCCTTATTTGGCTAGGGATTTGCTAACTTGTTTTCATTCAATTCCCTTTTCCACTAATTCAGAATTAACTGCTACTTTTTCCTTCATGGTGTTGATTGAATTATATTTTCAAGTTATATTCTTCCTTACCACCTTTCCTAAAGTGGCTCTTAATTATCTGTTATCACCTTACCTGTTTTTCCTTGTATCATAAGATTTTTCATGATTTTTTTTCTTGTTTTGTGTACTTGAATTCATGGTTTTCTATCAATACAATATAAAGTCAGGAGAGTAATAACTTTTGTGTTTTGCAAAAAATATCATATATCTGTAGTCTACAATGTTGACTGTAACATTAATAGATGCTCAGCAAGTATTTCCTGAGAAAATGAATTTAATAGTGATGATATGATGCATCATCCTAATATTTTATATTACATAAGTAATAATTTATTATTTGTTTAAAAATTCCAATAATGAATATCATTTATTTATATTGAAATAAATCTTACTGACATTGTATATAAATATGAATTCCATGTAAATAAGAAAAGATAAGCAGAACTTTAAAAACCAAGTAAGTTGCTCAAGATTGATTGATTGAATTTGTAATTTCTCAGTTGATAATGCCTTAATAATATAGCACAATTATATGGTGTTTGTATCCTATGCTACTCTTTCTGGGAGAAAGTTATTGCACAGCTAATCAATAATCCTTTCACCCACAGGACTGCACCAAAAACTCAATACACAGGATGTTCAGTTCATGAAAATAATAATGGCCAAGCAGCTTTTGAAAACCCCATGTATGACACCAATGCCAAGACAGTGGAGGGGAAGGCGGTGCGGTTTGATCCCAACTTGAACACAGTTTGCACAATGGTATAACTTGGCGGCAGGTTGCCTTCTTCAGAATCTTGGAAATCGACACACTAAACAGTGCACATTTAGTTCACTGCTCAACAAAGCACACTTTTCAGGACGTTGCTGGGTCACCTTTTCCTGAGGAATGATAGAGAAGAGTGTTTTTTTTTTTTTTTCATAAACTGGATCAAAAGTCTTCTTCATGTTCACCATGGAGAGTTTTACAGAAATCCGGCTGCACTCTGAGAGTGCTTATTCACAGTTTATTTGCTTTTTTAAAAAAGGAGATTATTCTAAAACATAAACTTATTTGCATATATTGGAGGAGCATCCACTATCAGTATTTCTGTGCTTTATAAACTATATTAGAGGAACTGGGTTTAAAAAAAAGATATAGGGTAGAAAATAAGAGCTATACTTACAAGAGTCAATAGTCACTGACTTCTCTTACTGTCAGAAGCTACGTCACACCCATATGTCTGTATATCACCCCATGTATCTGGTATTCATTCTCATATAATACAGGTGTTATTTTCCTTATTTCCACGAACATATAGGAATGCATCATGATTTTCAATGTTTCTGAGCTAAAATATGTCACAGAAGAAATATGATTAGCCACTCTGATTTGAATTCCTAAATTTTGTTCTTCAGTATCATAATGCCAAACTATATATTAGAATGATTATCATAATTTCAATCAATGTCTACATTTCTGGTTTGTCCATTATCATGTGTCTGGTTTTATTCAGTGCATACATGGAGTAGTGTTTAACCCCTTGCTTCAATATACTTTGTCATCCAGAAACAATTTTGAGTAGCAAAAATTAACTCTGAAGATCCTTATTTTGCAGTTATCTGAGACAGTGAATGGTTACCATTCCTTACCAAATTTCCAGGTGGTTTTGAAAGACTAACTAGGATCTATTAATGTCCTCTACATTTAATTTATAAACCTCTACATAAAATGTACCACTTGTGACACTTCCTATATTCTTCTCACAATAAAGTTGGACAAATCTTCTGGTCAATCCTATTAACATAATGACTGAAAGAAACAAAAGGAAGTTCTTTTAACTCACCAAATTAAATTTATTTAACAAATGTAAGGGATCATCAAATTTTCATCTATTTTCAATAATCTATTCCCTTATTCTGAGGAAGCAGGTATCAGGTACAACAGATGTCATTCATCATCAGATTAAAATATGTTTGTATGTTATTCATGGCTCATTGACAGCTCCATTCCACAGTACTGTCTGAATTTATTGAATAGACCATTATCTTCCTTTCTTTGCATGTTTCGCTTCATTGAATAAAACCATTTACCCAGCGTGAACTCTCTGTTGTCCATTTCAAACAGGGATTGCTCTGTGAAGGGTCTCAACTTTGTGTATCATGAGACTAGAGTGCCTATGAGAAACCATTGCAACCGGGAGAACTGCTTGGATCGATCTCTACATGTAGTGAATTTCTTGTAAACCACTTTGAGATACATTGTTTTGGAAATTCATACTATTTTCTCAACATTGTACTCTGCTGACAGGATACGGTTTTCAATTTTCTGCCATCAGTTATTTATTCTTGTTTATTCAAATGACTGCAATAACAATGATTCATTCACTATTAAGGTTAATACATTTAAGATCTTGTTTAAACAATGTTTCTTCTGCAACTGGCTACTCCTCTTATATTAATGCATACACTTTTGTAAAGAAGTATATTTTTATGAAAAAAACTTTGTAAAAGTATGATGTAAATTTTCAGTGCAATGTAAACAAATAAAAATGGATAATTGCTTTTGTAAAAGGTGTATTATTTTCAAATTTTCCCACACATGTCCCAGTTAGTAAAAGGAAGGGATGGCCTCACATTTATTATTTGGTGCTTAAAGTCTCCAAACAGCTTATTATATATATATATATATATATATATATATATATATATATATATATTTCATATCTAATAATAAAATGTGGGTGTTTCCTTCTCTGTAATCCATATATAATTGTGGCTGTCTTTTAGTGGTTAAGCAATTCCTAGTAAATGTAACTAGTACTGCTACTAAGCAAGCAATTACTGTTGGTGGCCCATGGAAGCCAATACAATGATGCTGAGTTTGGTTTCTGTAAAAGAAACACCCCATGGCTAGGTGTGGTGGTGAACACCTTTAGTCCCAGCACTTGGGAGGCAGAGTTAGGTGGATTGCTGTGAGTTAGAGGCCAGTCTAACGATGGAGGATCCCAGAGGCATTTTCTTCTGATTGAGAATAAAGGAATGTGTAAGAGCAGAGATGCAGCTGCCTGACTGGGTGGAGAGGAGGAGAGGTTTCGGGGTTCTCTTCCACTATGGTAGATGGTCATCATACTTCTTCCCTTGTGTTGGCTTGTTCCTTTCCTGAAGAGTTATCCTGCTTTCTGTTAACATTTTGATAATGTAATTTCAAAATAGCTTCTGCCTTACAGGAAGATGTTCTCATTGGAGGAGTGTCTGTTTCTGGAAGATTTCTGAAGATTCTAAAGCTGTTTTCTTCTAAAGAGCCTTGGAAAAACTTTGGTGCTTGCTGGATTTTCTTTCTAACTCCTTTCCCTACCTTAAGAGCCTCATCTTAAAATTTCCCTTAAAGATGACTCTTTATCAGGACTATCCAAGTGTATGTCTATCTGACAGTTCTACACAGGTATACCTACCTGTGTTATAGTTTCATAAAAATGCTACTGTTTAACATGCTTCATTGATACAAACTCAATAACAACTACATCAGCAAAATATATATATATTTTTAATTTGACAGGATTTTCACAGAAAAATAAAATTTATAAATACTTGAGGAAGATATTATTTCTGTAAGGTTCCAATCATAAATTAATTTTGTTAATTTTATTACAAAACTTTATCCCGAGTGGGGAACTATCTTTATATTTCATAACATCATACTCCAGCCTTTGTTGTTTATTTCAGTTCATTACATGTTTGCTTCAGAAATGGGCTTTTTTGTATTGTACCTGTGTATGCACCATCTTTCACTGGCAATATCTGGTCTAATTTTTACTTGTCTTTTATTTTTATTTCTATCCTTTTCTGAGCTTCCTCTCTTCTTTACTAATCATATGCTTTTCTTAATCTTCTCTCCTTTTATGATTTTTTTATTTTATGGTTCATTTTTTTTCTAGAGTTTTCTTCACTCTATCTTTTTAAAGTTAGCAGTAATTTTTATTGGAGTGATTTCTGAAGATTCTCACATACTTATGAACAAGAAAGATGCATATCCCACCAGATCCTCTTGATATTGGAGCCTGATTAGTGAGTGTGAAATAAACTAATGTGTAAATTATTTTGGTTTATTTTTTGGTCATTTTACTCACAAGTGACAGGCAGAAATTATATCTTAGATTAAAAGAGTCATTGAAATAAATATTCCTTTTAAAACAAAATAGGCATTGCATGTAAAATTTTAATTTATGAATGTTTATAATTTTTTAAAATTCAATTTACTTATTTGAAAGGGAGAGAGATGGACAGACAGGTAAACAGTAATTATGGGGGTACCAGGGCTTTGTGCTACAGCACTTCAGACACATACACTACTCTGTCCATCTGGCTTTTACACGTGCACTGTACAATTGAACCTGGGCTGTCAGATTTTGCAAGCAAGCACCTTTAACCACTAAGCTACCTCTCCAGCCAAATATTTTAATTTTTTTACTTAAGCAAACTTGTAATAAATTAAAATCATGGAAGGAAATGCAGGTAAGGAATTATTGAAATAGGTCATTAGAATTTTGTTGAAAAAAATGTTTGCTTCTTTTGGGAGAATGACTTGAGGTAAGGGAATACTGATCTAAGTAGATATGAATGTTGAAATATTTAAGAAGTAGCTTCCTGTCACATGAGTTTGGTATTCTAAAGTACTTTAAGAACATATTTAGAAGCTTTTGGGGGATATAAGGGGTCATGGGACATTAGATTTCATTCTTCAGTCTATGCACAATAGAACTAAACACTGGCCTAATCCTTCCCAACTTTAATAAGGCCCTCTGTGTAGCAATTTTATTAGTCTTATAAAAAGATGTATCACCCATGCATTCAAAACCATAGTCATAGATTACATTGAAAAATACAAAAGAAATATATCTTTACACTTTTACATGATCCAGACTTGCTTACACTTTAGCATACCTGTGAAAATAGGTATGAGCTGTTCACATGATCTTGCACTGGGCTCCTCTCTGCTCTCTGTACTTGAGTTCATTCTCAAAAGCCTTCACACAAGAAACACAGAGTTCAGTGTAGAAGACAGGTACATTATTACAGATAATGGTGTGGCACTCACATTTAATGCATTGTAGACCATCAAGGATAATCAAGGCTGCCTGACACATGTAGTTAGACTGCTGAGAACTCTCTAAAGTTAGATCAACATACAGAAAAGAGATAAAATTAAGACGACAGGTTAACAAGGTCCAAAGACTAAAAAGAAAACTAAGATTAGAATGGGTATAATCCATTTGAACTCTGAAAATCTGATAAATCAATAACAAAATTTGTTTTCCAAAAGGGGTGGTGATATCTAATATGGTTTGCATCTGATTTTGATGAGATATTAGAATTATCAAGAAAGTACACACATTATTCAGCCTTCATGAGAGCACATATGTCTCTCTGACCTGCCATGAGGTCATATCTCTCAAGCATCCTGTCTACCCATGGGTTATTAAACTGTGCTTGAATGAATAGAGTCCATATTGAGTGAGTTTTTCCAATGTCTGGGTAAGAACCTCCATGATTATGCCTTCAAGTCCCCTTACATACAGTTTTAAAAGCTTGTTAGGGTGTGGTGATCCTAAAGCTGGAAGTTTTAGTACAGAGATTTTCGGATTTAAAAAATGACTCTGTTATTCCTCTTTCAAAAAAGAGAACTTGGTCATTTTTTTCCCTTAAGAATCTATATAGAGATCACCACCAATAAGGCTGAATCCAGGAAGCTAAAGCTGATAGACTGTGAATTCTAAAAGAGATACATTTGCTTCTGGTTCTGGAACTTGGAAGGGCCCAGATAGCTTAGAGCTCTATAATCCAAACAAAAGGGCCCTATAGTCTGGAGTTAAGAAGAATACTAGATATAACAATTTTTGGCATGATAATTTGACTTTGGCTTTATAATAGATATCTGTAAGCTTTGAAATTTAAAGACTTAGTAGATGATTCAGGGTCTCCTTTTAAGGAAAAAATATGAGATCATTTGCATGCCATAATACTCTTCCAATAGATTGTTAGGTCATCTAGGGTCAGAACTAGGACTGTCTAAGGAGACAGGGCTGTCTCTAAAGCCTTGTGGGAGGGCAGAAATAATGGCCTCTCTATTCCTACCTTGTTCATTAGTAAAAGCAAAACAAGATTGAGATTCAGATGCCATTGGGACACTAAATAAGACACCTTTGATATCCAGGACTATGAACCATTGGGCACTAGTAGGAACTTGGGTTAATAAAGTATATAGAGACTCTGGATCATGTCACATATTGGAATAACAGCTTCACTTACAGCATGGAAGACTTTGCAATTTTTGAGAGATGTCAAAAATCGTCTTCATCTCATGAAAGTCTCAGAAGTTGCCTAGATCTTTCTTGAATTATTAGAGGTCTTGCACATGAAGTTGTGGGCTTCAATGAGATCTGAGAACCCCATCAAATTATTGGAGAGAACATATCAAAGTAAATGGAATCACTGCATTATTTAAGAATTCTGGCTATACGGTGTAGCAATGTGGTAGTTTCAGTCAGATGGCCATAGCTGCAGGAGGTGTATAACTGGAGGTGGGATTTAAAGTTTAGTGACCATCATTTGCCTGGGTTAGCTGAGTTCACTCTCTTGTTGCTTTCTTCCAGTTGCTGTGGCAAGAATTGACACCCAGCAATGCTATACCATCCTTTCCCTACTATCATGAAACTACCCCTTTAGATCATAAACCAAAATAAACCCTTTCCTCAAAGAAGCAGTTTTTGGTTGTGTTTTTATTATTATTATTATTAATTATTATTATTATTATTATTATTTAAAAGCTCTGTATGTACAAGTCATGTGTTGGTACCACCATTTCCCTCCTTCCTGTTCCCATTTAACTGAGGACCCTCCTCAGTGGGATTTCCAGAATGCTCCATGGAATGGAGGGCTATGATTTGTGTGAGCAGGAGATCATTAATTCGGGGGGGGGGTGGCAAAGCTTCCAGATATTCCCTTCACCAAGGCTCATACACTCTTTCAACCCACTCTCCACGGTGGGTGAGTTTCAAGTCTTCTTTGGTATTGAGCACTGAAGAATCTCTGGATTTCCACTTTGAAATATTTTGAGTATTCTTGGTGACTGTCTCCATTACCACTGCACAGATTTTCAGGCTCACTGTGAGAGCAGCACACTTGCTCATCTGGCCATTTCCTCTGTGATTTCACCTGGGCCCTAGCTGCTGTGTCAGGGGTGGTTCATCTCCTGCCAGAGAGTCAACTTTAATTTCTGATTGTGGTGGTAGAATTAAGTTGTCCACAGTTCTCACTGCCTTTTGAAAAAAAAAAAAAAGCAAACAGATTCTCCAACTGAGAGTGAGTTCAGCATAGGTTAAATGGGACAAGCATTGTTAATTTACCTAGATTATACTGGATGAAGCCTCTCTTTATGTTCATGGTTAGTGGGAGCTTCCCCTTGGAGGACAGATTCTTGGTCTCCACAAGAATTTAGCTTGGATCCCAGTTCTAGCTAAAGGTTCCTTATCACCTAGTGGATCTCTTAGCCTAGGCTGAATGCCACTATTGCACAAGTGTATCTTACCAAGCTTATAGCTGTCATGTGGCAGTGTCTCCTTTCTACCAACATTGTTGACCTAATTTTCCTGGAAGCTTATGTAGTGCATTCTAGCATCATACAGGCAAAGCATCCAAGACCTGACTTACTTATAGATTCCAGTTGGGTCTCTCAGTGCGATTTTCTGTGGTGGCAGATTATGGTGTCTTCAGCAATAGGGTCTTATCTTTTACCTTAGATAATAATCAAGTGCTTTTTAAATTGATATTTTTATTGTCCAAAATTAGATACATTGTATTAGTAAATATTACGTTGGTATCCCTAATTCCCTCTTCCCTGTCCCCAATCACTGGGTATCCTCCCAAGTGTGCATACTAGATTCCATGGGGTAGGAGGTTATGAAGAGCACAAGAGGCAGCCAGGTTCCCCGTCCCTTGTGTTTTGTTGCTGGAGGGGGCAATGTCTCTGGATATTCTCTCCCACCATGACAGAAGGCTGTCTTGCTCTGGGGAGCCAGCAGATCTGTCTGTTCATGGTACTCTAAATGTGGGTAGTAACTGATTTCTGGCACTGGAATTTACAAGCCATAGCCAATTGTATTAAGATTAGACTTCATCCCAGCAGGGCCCTTTTTACCAGAAGTTATCCCATATATATATATATAGTCTTTTAGCTTATTGACCAGGAGTAGGGTTCTATGGTACCAAATTATTTTGGATTTTGTTTTGTGTATATTTCACCCCTACCCTTCCATTCCCTTCCCCAACTCCTTTCATCCCCATTGTAAATCTCTTGATTTTCATGTCAGACTTGCTTACCATTCAAGCTTAGCCTGATTAGCAACCACAGATGAGGGAGACTTTGTCTTTCTGTTCCCATTTGGGTTTTCTGAGTATGATCTAATCCAAATTCATTCACTCTCCTGCAAATTTCATTATGTCACTTTTCCTTACTGCTGAGTAGAATTCCATTGTGTATATGTACCACTACTTAGATATCCATTTGTGCAGTGATGTGTATCTGGGTTGTGTCAAATTCTTAGCTATTGTAAACTGAGCTGCTTATATAAACATGGTTGAGCAAATAAATGTCTCAGCATTGAAGAGAGGAGTCTTTAGTATAGATGCCCAGTAGAGGAATAGCTGGGACAGTTAGTACCTCTATTTTCATGTTTTTCATTCAGGAGCCTCCACACTCCACACACAACCATAGTGGTTGTAAAAGTTTGCCCTCCCACCAGCAGTGAATGAGGGTTCTTTTTTTAACCACATTTTCACCAACATCTACTGTTGTTGGATTTTTTTAAAAATGATTGCCATTGTAGATGGAGTAAGGTGGAATCTCATAGCTGTTTTGTCCTGTGTTTTCCTGATGGTTAAGAATGTGGAACATTTTCTTAAATGAGAATTGGCTATTCATATTTTTAATTTGTATATAAGCCAATATATCTGTTAGTGATTTCTTAGACTTGTTATTATTGGGTTAAAGGCTGTGATTTATTTGAAAATAAGATAATATTGTAGAATCCTCCTACAAAGTAGTTTTATGACATGTTAAATCCCCAGTAATAATTAATTACACTGATAGTTTTCTCACAGCTTTTCATGTTCTATTGTC
Organism: Zapus hudsonius; assembly: GCA_004024765.1. Lineage (NCBI taxonomy): Eukaryota > Metazoa > Chordata > Mammalia > Rodentia > Dipodidae > Zapus > Zapus hudsonius. The sequence continues at coordinate 13,009 of PVHP010002404.1, forward strand.
CAATATATTTTCCAGTATACAAATTAGATCAGTGGCACTTCCTTTGTACTTTGAGAGACTGTATTCAGTTTATTAACCATCAGTGCCTGTATCTTCTTGATTACATTACACAAACACCATCTCTATCACAATGCTCATCAGATGGTATTACACAACAAAACATGTGGACAAAAATGGTTTCAGAAAACCCATGCTAGATCATATTTCTCTTAGTAATCCTCAGACCACTGTTTAGATTTTTAAATTTTTTAAATTGTTAATCATTAGAAACACTGTATGTACAAGTCTTCTGTTTGCACCGCCATTTCCCTCCTACCTGTACCCAACCCACTGGGGGCCCTCCTCAGTGGGATTGATGGAACAGTCCATGTGCTGGGAGGTTATAAATTGTACAAGTGGTACCCAGTTATTTTACATTGTTATTGTTGAGGGAGGCAATGTCTCTGGATACTCTCCCCCACCAAGGCTCTCACAATCTTTCTTCCCCCTCTTCTGCAAAGTTTCCCAAGCCATGGTGGTGAATTTTAAGTCTTCTTTTCTTTTGTTCTCTTAAGAGTCTTTGGGGTTCTGCTTTGGACTATTTTATGATTTCTTGGTGTCTGTCTTCATTGCCCTTTGATAGGTTGTCTGACTTGTTGTGGAGGTAGTACTCTTGTTTCTCTTGCCACTTCCAAGATGGTTTCCTTTGGACCATAGATGAAGAGTTAGGGGTGGTTCATCTCTTGTCTGTGTTTTAACCGTCATCTCAGGTCCTGTTGGTGGAATTGAGTTGTCCACAGTTATGGCTGCCTTCTGAAAAATACAAACAAAAGCCATGTATGGTAGGTAGCACAAGCCTTTCATCCCAGCACTTGGGAGGCAGAGGTAGGAGGATCACCATGAGTTTGATGCCAGCCTGAGACTACACAGTGAATTCCAGGTCAGCCTGTGCTAGAATGAGACCCTACCTCAAAGACAAAAGAATTAAAAAAAAATAAAAATAAATAAACCAGAATCTCCAATGGAGAGTGAGTAGAGAGTTAGATCAGTAATGTTTAAGTGAGACAATGTTAATTTGGCTAGATTCTAGTGGGAGTAGCCTCACTGCAGGCCTATTGTTAGTGGGGGTTTTCCCTTGGAGTCAGGGAGTGGCCCTTAACTTAGGTGAGTAATTAATAGCTTGCTGATTGGCTAAGAGATCCGCTCAGTGGCAAGGAACCCTCAGATGGAACTGGGATCCAAGGCAAAATCCTATGGAGATCTAGAACCCCGACTCCATGCAATGGATGAGCACTTCATGCCTTGCTGGTCTCTGCCGTGTGGCCGTGTCGTCTGCATTCTCAGGTCATCGGTTGGAGTGGTTTATCAATAACCACTACTTTCCCGGGATAATTGCCCCTGGCTGCTCATGTCACTCCTCCCAGCTCTACACAGGCTAACCATGCTGGAAACTGGTTTCGTTATGGATCCATCAGGGTCTCTTGGTGGTGTTGTGTGACAGCAGTTAGTGGTATCTTCAGTAATCATCCTCAGAACTTTTTTTTTTCTTTATTGTTCATAATGAGTTACATTGTTTAGTGGGCCAACCATGAGTTGTTATCCCCAATTCCCCGTTGCCCCCCTTCCCCATCCCCAGTCAGCTGGATATCCTCCTCTGTGGGCCGTCTGGATCAGTCTTTGTGGTAGGGGACCATGGATAGCTCATTCTTTAGCCTGGCTCTCATGACCCAAGTGTGTTATTATTGAGGGTTGCCAAGTCTCTGATATTCTCCCCCACCAAGTAAATTAATCTGCAATATTGAAGACAGTGAAAAATTGGAGATATTTCCTAAAGTACTTAGCCAGGAAATACCTTTCAGTATTATATAAACACCAGATTATCTTGCTACATCATTGTATAACAAGATAGAAAAATATAGTGTCACATTTGGTATGCTGAAAATATACATATAAACAAGTTTATATTTCATCTAGAAGTTGACATTCTATAAGCTACCTAAATACCCTAACCAAATGCATGTCTAGATTGATATATCTTGTTTAATCATTGCAAGTATAAGATAGGGAAGAAAGTCTAACTAAAACATTTAAGTTTTTGTTGTGTGTGTGTATGTGTGTGTGTGCACATGTGCGTGTGTCCGTGAGTCATTGGATGGCCTCTGTAGCTCTTCTGCAGTATTTCTCTGAATCAGAGTCCTTCACTGAACCTGAAGATCCCCATGATTCCCTCAAAAACAAGAAAAATATCTTGCTAATCATTATTCCCTCATTTTACTTTGAGGGAGTGAACTTGATTGAACAATATTAATGTTCATTTATGTCCATTATGTACCTAGAAATATATTGATGCAAATAGATTCAGCATTATATATAAAATTTCATAAACTTAATGTTTTAGGCAAAAAGGTAATTAAGTCCTATGTTTAAAAATAGCGTAAATAAATATTAAACCAATATTCTTTTGAGTCACAACAATTAAATATGAATTATTACAGAGCACTGGGACTTGAGAGCATTTTTGGCTAGCAGTTACTTTGTATATATAGCAAGGGAGATGATAAAAGTCGGATATGGTTGTTTAGTAGAATAATATATAGACTATGACAAGAGTATTTATAAGACCAATGGAACACCAGAGGCAGCATCTTTTCTGGAGCACGTTGACTAGAATGATTTCATACTGTGGTCCATCTGCATTGTTTACACATCAACCAGTCCCACAAGATATACACACTTGTGCAACAGTGGCCTGCAGCCTCTACAGGTAGTCAACTGTTGTCTGACTGGACAGGAGGCCACTCAGTGGGAGTGAGCTCATATCTGATATGGGAAATCAAGAAAGAATCCCATGGTCAGGAAAGAGTGGGATGGCACACCAAAAATGCCCTAAACAATGTTGCATATCCCCTTTAACCAAAATTGCTCTCATGCTTATTTGGAGTATATTTTATTTTACAGATGACAGAAAAAATGGAGGTGATCCTAGATCTACCAACAAGGCAAAACAGAAAACTGCCCACCATGAAACTTGAACCACTTCTGCCAGGGCACAGGAGAAATTGCTGAAGAAGCAATGACACAAATACTGGTAGTCTGCTAGCCTGACAACCAGTCCCAGGGTGATGGTGACAGGCACTTAGAATAGCCAAAACCTATGAAAGCAGAAATACAGAGGCTACAAAGAACTCAACACTAAATCAGACTGCTGACAGGCCTATCATGGCTCAGGTAGTGTTGTGGGAGAGGTACTGAAATATTACAAGAGCCACGGAGTGAATAGGAATAACTGGAGTCAGTCTCCCACTATCTCACAGAAAATGATTAAAGTCTTCAAGACTCCCCAGTGATTACCATGACTCTACTGAGGAGGTACCCTAGGGTAATGGGAGTTGGGGTGAGAGAATAATAGTATATAACCTGTTATATATATATTTTAATGTGTGGGAGTTGCTTAATTTAACCTGGCACATGTAATATGGCTGTTAAGTAAAGTTCCTGTTTTCTATAATGTCTTTTACACTTCAAAGTATTTTTCGAAGTCAATAACTAAAGGTTTTAAATTATAAATTGCTATGTATATTAACTATAGAAGATATAATTCCAAGCAATCATTCTTTCTCCTTATATCATGTTATTTATAAGTTCGCCAAATTGTGCAATTTTTAGGTAACTAATAAAAAAATTGTCATTGCGATATTAAATAAACTTGGAAAAATTCAAACTATAAATTTTTTAAAGAATTTTCCATTCACAGTTGTATTTTATATGATGACCTTCTTCACATTATATAAATGATATAAAAGTATAAACTTTTCAGAAGTGAGATTTTATTTCAGAATAAGAAACTATAAAAATAAATTATTCAAGTAATTATTTTAATGTTGTTAATTCATAATTGTGGATTTTTCTGATCTTTACTCAAAGTACTATATAACTAATATCTAAGGCATTACACAGAATTTGAGACAAACATGACCAGCCATTATGTTATTTTTACAACTTAAGTTCGAATGAAAAACATGACTTTCTTATTTTTAATAACAATCTGAAGGAAAAGAATGGAGACACAGAGTAACAGAAAATTATTATAAACTCCCACTTCAACTAGAAGCACAAAAACCTACACTTTAAAATATTTCACAATATTTCAAAGACAAACATGTCTCATACACATTGTCTACAAACCTTTAGAGAATATAGAATTAGTTATTAGTAATCTTACTGGAAAATTACAATAGATTTACAAAAATGTGCTGAACAAATAGCACCTTAATACAATTTAACACCAATCCATTTCTTTAGTCCATATGGTTTACTTTTATCTTTTTAATTTCTACTGCCTAGATATAATGAAGTCACCTGAGACCATCTCCATGATCTATTTAAGTTTTTACACATCTTCACACACAAAAGTTAGTCAGTGCTTCTGTCAATGTGTATACGGTAAAATAACAACAAATGCATCACATTGGTTGTTTATGTATCTACTTATTATCTATTTTGGGCATCAGAGTCAGAATAATTGATTATTTTATTTGCTCCATAACTTCCTTACAAAAAGAACATACCAGTACTCTCTTGACAGAGCCTTGGTGGTAAATAAGAAAGTAATACCATGGTTCTTCCCCAAAAAATTAATGGAACTAACTCTCACCTCCACAAGAAAATGCCCCTAGGGAGAGGTGTGTGTTGTAGTGAACTTTTTTTCAAACAGTTCAAAGTCTCCTATCCTTTGCTCTGTAATAGACCTACTGTCTTTCACACTATGAAAAGTTGGAATGTCTCATTTGACTTCTTTCCGTGGAGATCTCAAGAACAGAGGGAACTAAGAGGTGTTCAGAGTGAGATCCTGGTGAAAATTTCATCCGGCTAATGATAAAAATGTGGAGAAAATTATATTTTCATACAATATTTGTGGGAATATAGATTAATAAAACCACTAATATCCAAACTGCCATCAGCCGAGGATCAATCACTCAGAACACATTCATTTGTTTGGGGGGACACCTGGATTAAACCATGACAGTCTGCCCCTGGCCCCCACAAACTAATAATCATACATGATGTAAATACAATGTGTTCAGCTCAACTCTTAAGTCCTCACAGCTTTCAACTGAGCCATAATACCAAAAAATAAACCCGCAATGGCACAGAACATTCATATTGCAAAACATGAAGCACAGCAAAAACAGACTGAACCAATACAAGATTTCAAACAAGCAGGGAAACCTCAATCTCTAACTCCAAGTTCAATGACTCTAACCAATAACAAATCTCTTGGAGATTTTATTCCTCCCTTCCAGCTTGGCTACTCACAGTCTGGGAAAACTTCATCCAGTGCTGGCAGCTCACCTTAGCAGCCATTCATAGTCCTGGCATCTTATTGGGTCTCCATTGCAACCCACAGTTCACCTCATGATGCCATCAGGCTCCATGCAGGCAATCTAGAACACCTGCTTCAAATTGCCGATAGCCATTCTTCAAAAATGAAACTATTGCAAATCTAATGACGCTCTCTTCCTTCATTTGTTCTATTCCACAGAACCAGGTGGGCTACCAACTGGTTAATCCAGGAGGGAAAAAAACATTCAGGCCCCTTACTTCAAAGAATCTGCATTCTTCCTGTTGTTCCTATGCAGACCAGCTGACCCAATCTCAATGGTTGTAATCTCTCAATCAATTGCAGGTGAACGGGCAGCAGTTTTGGCCCACAGATCTTTTATTCTGTGCCATCTCGATCTGCTCACACCAGTCCATTTTTATGTAAAACAACCCTGCACAGGTTTCCAGGACACAGACAGGCAGAACACAGCAAGCCTCTCACACAAATTGCTTCTGGCACAGCCCTGACCAAGTTCTTTCTCACCCTCATAAACTAAATCTCACAGTCCATAGTTCTTAATGCAGTCAGGTCTTTCAACTCTGACCAGAATGATCCATCAAGTTATACTCACAGCACTACAAGGTATCTCTTGGGAAAAAGTTTCAAATCCTTCCACATTCCTTCTATAGATCACTTCCAAAAGCCCAAAGCCACAAGATCAGGGTTCTAGCAGCAACAGACCCCACATCCTGGTACCAAAACTGTTGTAGTCAGCTTTCTAGTTGCTGCACAAAAAGAATCCAAACAAAAGCGGCTTGTGGAGGAATGGATTTATTAGGTTTACAGACTCGAGGGAAGACTCCATTCTGGCAGGGAAAATGATGGCATGAGCAGAGGGGTGGACATCATCTCCAAAACAGCACTGCAAACAATGGCAGGAAGGTGTGCCAAACACTGGCAAGGGGAGGCTGGTTTATAACCCCCATAAGCCCACCCTCAACAATACAGATCCAGCGAGGTTGTAAAACCCAAACTGCCATCAGCTGAGGATCAATCACTCAAAACACATTCATTTGTTTGTGGGGACACCTGGATCAAACCATGACAAACACTTTAAAAAATAGTGGAGTGACTATAGTTTTCCACAACTTGTGGTATGTTTTAGAAATAATTAGAAGTTGAAACTTTCTGAACAAAAAAATAATGAAAAAGTAGAAATATTAATTGTCCTGATTAAGTGCAGGTTGTAAATATTTAATGAAATATACTGGTATATGCTATATATAATTACAATAACTATAGTTAATCAAAAAGGTTTAAGGAGTTAAATTTTTGTTTGTTAGTTACATAATGTTTAATTATATAGTTATCATACAGAGCCACAGATGTCTACAAAATTAAAATATCATTTCCTTTTAAATGAAATAGAATAAATGCAATAATTAAAAACTTGCCGACATGGGCTGGGAACACAGGTGTGTAATGAAAGGCAAGGTGATCAAAGTGATCATTCCACCCATGACATGATAAAAATGGCTGTTCTTCCCCCTTTGGCTGTCTTTTGACAACTCTGTCAGAAACCCATAATTATGCAGAAATACTGTTTATAATGTTGAATGCCCATAAGCCAATTGCTTTCTAAGCAACTATAGGAACTTGTAGACATGATTGTTTCTTTAAAGACATGCACTGGACTTCTAGCATCCCAAACATCCAGTCACCTAAAGAAACTGACCACCATGATGCAAGAATGAAGAAGTGAAAGTTTTTGTGGATTTACAGTAGAGTCTCAAAGCAAGACAGAACAATACAAGATGAGACAGACAAAACTCACAATGAGATAAGGAAGTTATCAAGTTTATTAGCTTGTTTTATCCAGCAAAGATATAACTAACCTAGTATGGTTTCCTGAAATATTTTTTAATTCCTTCTCTGGAAATTACAGAGCTGAAAGCAAATGTGGAAATTGAAATGTGACTGTGGAAGTCTCTATAAACTAAAGCTGACAGCAAAACACAAGGTCACTTTTCTATTGCTCCAGTTCAATACTAGAGCCCAGTGTTCTTTCAAAAGTCCATAAATCTCATTTATAAAGCACATCTCACTTGTCAAGAACAAGAAAGTCTTAAAAAGCCAAAGAATAAAGTAGGTGATTTATCCAGGCATGAACTAATCAAAACATAACATGCAGAAAATATAAGAAAACAAAACTTTATTTTCACATTTTATTAAGAGCAAGAAAAGTGAGATCTCCTGGGGATATCAGAGACTTTATGAGAAAGGCATCATACGGCAATGATTTTCTTTAGACCTAGGAGGAGGGAAATATGATTAATAAGACTTTCTTTAGAATCTATTTTTGAAGGACATATAATTTTGCAGAGGATAATTTTTTTTGCTTCAGCTTTATACTATTCAGATTAGGATTTTTCGTAATCATGGTATGTTACCATAAAAAATGGATGGAAAGTTAATTGTGATATTTCCAGTTATGTAAACATTTTTAGATGAAATGCTTATTATTCAAATGAAAAAAAAATGACATTGTATATACAGCCTCTTTCTTCTTTGTGATAATATAATGAAAACAGAAGTACAGTGAGAACTAACTTTTATAGGCCACAGCTCTAATTGAAAGGAGGAGACAGACATAACTGATCACTATATGAAGAGATCAGCTGCCATAACACTGTTGTAGACATTCTGGTGTCACCCTGCACCTGGCAGGGTTTCATTCTGGTATAGGAAAGAAAAAGATCAGGGATAAGGAACTGACACAGGCCATACCTAGTGGACACTGTAGGGACATAACTTTAATTAGGTGGGGATTGAATCTGGACTAAGTGCTGAGAAACTACATGTCCCTGTCTATGTTAAGGGGAGTGCTTAAAGTTATTTATTTATTTACTTTTAGTAATAGACAACTTTGTGAATATGCTGGATAAGACAGATTTTTGGTTTCTTTCAGTACATGGGTTGGTACTGAGATATATCAGAAGCTTTTGGCTTTCCTTTTTTTTGTATTGTTTTTGAGAGTTTCTCACAGAGGTATCCAAGTTACTTTGTAGAATCAGAGAGAAAATGCTTTACTGGAATTTGGCAAATTTTATACACATTACAACTCATTCTTTCAGTTCAGTTTAAAGTCCTTGAAAAACATGATGTAGTTTTTTACAATGAGCTTTTTGGTAAGGGTGTTAATTATACAACCATTTCCTTGAACATTGCTGAAGAGAGCACAATTTTTTGAATAGTGCTTTCATAATAAATTCCTCGGTGATCACACACACACACACACACACACACAAGAGTTTCAAGGCCTGGACTAACTCCTAATCCACTCTTAATAATTTTGAGTATATTATTTTCCATGTAAGCCAACAAATTACTAGTCCATAAACCTCTTCATCCAAAATAAAATCAATTCAAATTCAGAGGGTTGGGAAGATAACTCAGTGGATAATGTGTTTGCTATTCTAGTGTGAATACTTGAATTTGAGTTCCTAAAACCCCCATGAAGCCAGGCATGCTAGCAGGCAAGTGTCTGGAATATCAAGGTGTCAACAGGGAGAAGGGAGGCGGAGACAAAGGAATCTCTGGAGGCTTGGTGGCCAGCTATCCTGGCAAGTTAGAGGGTGACAATGAGACAGCCTGTCTCAACAATGTTGTCAGCAAAGACCAGGAGTCAAAGCTGTTCTCTGACCTACCCAAGCCTGCCCTGCTATGCACATGCCACATTAACACACACAAACACACACACACATGCACACATGTATACATACATATACACAAATTAGAACTTAGATTTAACTTTTTCTATGCATCCAGAGTTTTCAATGAAACAGATATAAGCATTTTCTCTGATGTAGATCAATTAACTTTCTAACAAAGTTGAACTCGCACCACCAAAAATGATACAAAGCCATGAATCAAATACACTATCTCATTGACCAAGATGATTGATTCCGTTATGCTGTACACCCTCAGAAAGAGATGGTACACTATGACACAGAGAGTTATTGATAGCTGTGGGCAGTGTAGACATTGATCATTGGAGCCTCTCATGCTTTGACATTTCTTTCATTTATTCTGAGGCTTTGGCAATTTCTTCGTCCTTCAAATGAAGACTCTGGCATGAATAGGCTGCTAAATTTTAATCTCAGTATCAAATATAATACTACACCATCTTAAATCTTCAAACCCTAAATCATAGTATATGGTTGTAACTTAGAAAAACAGTGTATTCAGCTGTGGTTAATCTCTATTGACTAATACTTGTTTCTGTAAACTGAGTGTGAGAATGTGGGAGCACTTATAACATGATGCATCTGTGAAGGTCAGAGGACAACCCTAGATGCCAGAGCTCATTTTCCATCTTCTTTGAGGAAGGGTCTCTTGTTCACTAATGTCTTCGCCTCCTTCACCAGGAGGGCTGGGTTTACAGACACTCGCAAGAGTGTCCATCTTTCATGTGGTTTTTGGGGATCTGAACTCAGGGCATCATATTTGTGCAACAAGCATTTTATTTTTTTGTCATTGTTTTTGTTTTGTGTTGTAAGAGGAATTGTCATGTAGTTTTGCTGTTCTCAGACTCTTGATATGACTGAGGATGACCTCTATTGTTTCACTCAATAGTATATTAAAGCTTGTGACCTTCCTGTCACCACCTCCCAAGCCCTGTGATTACAGGTGTGCACCATCAGGAATTTGTTTTCAGAAGATGCTTCACTTGAAATTTGAACACAACTCAAAGTACTGACACCAACAACTCTGATCAAATTGCACACACGTAAACATTGAATCTGTTATAATTGGCATGTGGCTTATTTTTAATATAGTTGATAGTGGGGTATATTGCAATTTTAGATGCTACATTGAGAAAATTGTGTATTCTATGTCTGAATGAAACATAATATGCCAGAGAAGCCTAGTGAAAAAAAAATTAAAGATTGCTCTGAAGAATTTATCTTATTACACACAAAAACTGAAATATTTGTGCAGTACCCCTCTCAGAAAAAATCTTGGAATTCATTTTTTTAAATGTACATGACTAACCAAAAGCATCAGACCACATTACTTAATTTTGTATATAAGTCTTAATTTGTATTTTAGACTCCCCATCATTATATTCTTAAATTCCACACCCTAAACCAATACCTAAAATATTTTCTGAATGTTCATAGGAAGGGTGGAGCTTTAGAAAACTTCCTTGTTTCCTTACACCTTTTACTGAAGATATTTTTCACTCTTTATGATAATAGGCCATCATTGAATCAAGATGTTTTCCTGGGCACATTCACTAAGTACACACTCAGCTTTCTGCATGTTTCTAAGTAGAAGTTGATATCCTACCACTTACACCTAAGGAGAGAAAATCCTCTATCACCATCTCAGTATCATGTTAATGACAACACTCATTTAAAATAAAAAATATAAGATTATCAGATATCATAATAGATACTCAGATTTTACTTCCAGGTACATAATTATTCTCTTTACTGTGTTTCTGATCCTAGTTAGTGTTTTATTCTGTCCTTATGTTCAATCCTTTCTTTGTGTGTATTCTCTCTCATTAGCAGCAAAGCATTTTAAGTTTCTGTCAACTAAAAACAATAATGAAAGCAAACAAAGCAAGACAAAAATATCTCCATCAACCTTAATTGCTACCCTGTTTGAATTCTCTGATTTTACAGACAACCTCTTAAGAGATGTTTATACAATATTCTAGTCCTCATTTTTATTTACCCTTCAATCTGTACTAAGCAATCAATTATGATGCCCATTTAATATATGAAAATGACTTCATATCATTATACTATCAGGTTTTTTTTCTTAATTGCTGGGGCAAAATGCAGAAACAGAAGCAATTCAGGAAGGAAAGAGCTTATTTTTGCTTGCATTTCCAGAGGGTAGAGTCTGTCATGTTAGGGAAAGTGTGACAGGAGTAGAAAGCTAGCCAAAACAGGTCATATCAGCAGGGAGGAAGTAGAGAACAATGGAATGCAAATTGGGGAAGATTGGAATACCTCCCTGCTGACCCACTTCCTGAAACAAAGCTTTACCTCCTAATGTCTCCACTACTTTCCAGAAAAAAAAGTCAACACCTGGTGATTAAGAATTGAATATTTGACACTGGAGAGATTGATTAGTGGTTTTAGTAAAACTAATGACCTGGGTTTTGCCACGGTCAGGTGTTTGCAGGGACCACCCCTCCTCTTCTAGCCCCTCCCCTTGAATGGGAGGTGTCTAGTTAGAGCTACAACCTAGGTGCTAAAACTGATTGGTCAGATATGAACCAATCAGCTATCTCTCTGACTCACCTGGGGAGGATTTACAACTAGCTTCCCTAGAGGAAGCTGGCCCTTTTTCCCCACATGGCCAAGCTGTAGAAGGATCTCTGAATTTCCAGGCCTTAAGAAGGTAAGGCCTTCCCCAACCCCAGCTAATGGCTGGGGTGGCAGGGGGCAGGCTCCAGACTTTTTCCCTCATGATCCTCTCCTTCTCATAATGGGCGCTTTCTGTTATCTTTTCTTGGGCTGCTTATTTAGCTAAATAATATAAGTTCTGTTAAACTCTGACAAGTGTTCTCCCCACACTGGTGCCTGGAGGACTCTGTAACTTCCCATGTGGTGACTGGGAAATTTCCCCATCCAACTCCCCTTTTCCTAATTTACTAAATTAGAATAAATGTGTAATTAAATTTTAATTTTGTCCCTGTGTACAATTCTTTGGCATTAGAGGACATGAACTTGGAGTAGGAGGAGGGGGAGAGGGTCTGGAAAAAATAACAATTAATTTAAATAAATACAAGGATAATAAAAGTGCAAAGACTAAATCTTATGTGAACTGGAAAGTTTTTAGAAACAAATAAGAAAAACAAATGTTATTGTATGTTAAGCATCATTTATATGTTATGTGAAAAAAATCCATAGGTCAATATATTATTTTGTACATAAGTATATGATTATTCATCCTAGATTAACTAGTCCAAATAACATTAGATACCTCATTTTCATATTTTAATAGATAATATTATCAATTAAAATTCCTTTCAGTTTGGGCACTGAAAGATTTCGGAAAACCATCCAACCAGATATACTGAAAGTTTGCAGTTAGTAAAATGAATTAAAATGGAGTGCATTTGATTCCAAAGCCACCTTTATTTGCTAGTATATTACTTCCTAGTATGACACAATTGAAATATCGTGTAGGACACAGATGCATGCACTTAGACAAGCCCTCCATGTTAGAGTAGAAATAATAGCAAATAGCTCGAACTCTACCGGGAAATAGCTATGACACTGATGGTCCTAAGAGCCAAGAGCTGCAAGGAGATCAGCTCATCCTATTTCTTGGAAGTTTCAGCAGGTCAGAAATAATTGGAACTGTATTTTCAGGCTTCCTTTTGACGGGAGATATTTTAATTCATAGATAATTTATAACCGCTCATACTATTTCCTTCATTCAATAACTGCGTCTCTGCTCTCTTTCGGGGAACATCAATTATATCTGTTGAATTGAAGGAAGCTAAATCTATTCACTGAACAGCTTCCTTTAGTCTTTATTCTGGATTTGCTAAATTGATTAATGCACAGCTTCCCTGGTTGTGAGGAGTGGAGCACATGCTCAGTGGTCCAGGATGATTCTACACTGGAGAGGGAAGTTAATGCAGCCCTGTGCTTCAGGTGGGGCTTTCAGAGGAATGAATAAAATCCTCACTGGCAAGTCTGAATTCGAACATGGGTAGGGGAAGGGAATATGAGGCCTCACTCTCCCATTTTCCAAGGAGTTATTGGCAATTATTTATGGCTGGGAGAGAGAGACATTTTTTTCAGTGACCTGGTCACTGGTAAGTTGCTGCTCTGATAAATAACAACACCCATGCTATGGAATCAACCTTAATTAAACTGTGTGGCTTGTTCTCTCTCTCTCTCTCTCTCTCTCTCTCTCTATATATATATATATATATATATATATATATACACACATACTTAAGACACGAGATTAGAAGGTGTTTTAGCTGAGAAGAAAGGGTTCAATGGGAGTAGGAGGTAAATGTAAACAAAATATATACAAGTATGAAATTGTCAAAAATTATTTTAATTACATAAAATTATGGTAATGTGATTAAAATAATTAATTATAATACTTCTATAATAATACATTTTACAATGCCATTATTTCCACTTTATGTTATATCCATTACATAACATCCTTTAAAATTAAAGCAGATCCTTTAAAATTAAAGCAGAATATGTTGTAAGTTCTTCATTGGAAAATAAAACTGAAAGAGAAAAAAAAAAAAACACATTTTTTTCCTGCTTCTAAAAGTGGCAAACTTCTGTGTTGTTTAAAGTTTCTGAGTGTAATAATCCATAAATAGTTTATTGTTTCCTCTCTCATCTCCTGCTCAATAGTGAAAAGAATATCAGAATTTCTTTTGTAAAAGCTTTGGAGTTGAATGTCAGTTTGCTCATATCGGCAGACATGCTACTGAGCAAGAGCCTTTTCATCTTATTGACACGGATCACATCACAAAGCCAGAGAACTGGAAGCTAGCCACCAAGGCAATTTAGACAATGTCTATACTGCTTCAAAGGAAACTTTAGGAAACAAATATTTCTTACAAACTGTTGAACATATGGCTTCATAGATTGTATGCTTTTGAAAAGAAGTTTACTATCTTTGGTTCGTATTATATCCAATCATCATTGTTACAATGTGCCAGGAAAACTGGCATCTATTTATGGTGCCTTTAGAGAGATTCTTTCCACTAGTATGGGCTGGTACCTATGGCTCTCCTAGCAGATCAACAGCAATTGTCATTGCTTTACATATTTTCTTCTAAAGACTGATAAATAACTGAGACATTTGACATGGCCTTCCTACATAAATATATGTCCAAAACTTATAGAAAAAGAAAACATTTGAACTACAATATATGCTAATGTTGTATCCTCTTACACATAATTTTTATTTAGCTTAACAAAGAAGTACTGACCACATCTAAAAGATTCAACTGTTTCAGAAAAAAATATCTAGAACATTATCTGCATGCAAATCCCAGAGACAAGGGCTCTGTGCAGCCTCAATGACTTCTTGACTATTAGATTCATTCTTTCAAAGCAATTCACAGATAATCAGGACTAGCTACTGGCCATGTTTGTATTATATGGACCACTCTGTTCATTGGTTCAGCAAATACTTATTGAGATGCTTCTATTGTTAGACACTGGTACATGCCCTGGGAAAGTAAACAATGACACCTTAGGGAGTCATCAGTGAGTATACAGAAAACATTCCTGTACTCTTCATCGACCTTTTTTTTCTAGTTATTGGTTTCCAAGAAAAAGAATCAAAATCTAAATAGTTATTCACAGCGGTACCTGCAAAACAATGTTTATTGCTACAGTATTAGTAATAGCCAAGATATGGAACAAGTTTAGATGCCCATATTGGATATAAAATAAATGAATAATATGTGATACATATACAAAATGGAATTTTATTCAGCCCCAATCAAGAAGGAAATGATGCCATTTTCAAAAAAAATGTATAGAACTAGAAATCATCATGTTAAGCAAAACAAAACAGATACCAAAAAGCAAAAATCACAATTATCTTTTGTTTTTCTCATAAGTGCATATCTGCATGGATGATATACAGAAGTTATGAGAGCAAAGAGGGAACCCTTTGAGGAAGTGAATATTTGAAGGCAGATGGAGAAGAGATAAGAAAAAATAATTTGGTGGTAAACATGAGGAAAATACAGGAACATATGAGAATGAAAATGTCATAATGGAACATTTTTTTCTGTATTCTAACTAAAAATCCAAAAAAGTGCTAGCCACTAAATAGGAAATCAATCATTGAAAATTATGCTTTGAAATATCAGCCAACATATGTCTATATGTACCCATGGAATGCAGTTGAGGTCAAGGACTGGCCAAATGTTGGTTTGGGAGCTGGAGGTTTCCACAAATATTTCCTAAAGTATGCAATGCTTCAATGTTTTTCTTTGGGAAACTTCTCTCAAAGTGCTAGCATCTCTTTCTCTGTCTTTGCTCATTTTATGCAGTATCTCATTTGATTGTCCCCTTGTTGATACCTCACCAGTCCTGTTGATGAGCAAATGAGTCCCTCTATAAAGCAGAAACCTAGGACATTGGTATCTAGAGTCAGGCCCAACCTCAGAAGGAAGACAGAGAAACTTGTAAATAGGATTCTCACAGCAATTTTTTGCCAAAAAATTGTCAGAATTTACTGGCTAAACAGCAACATTGGAAAGTTGGGCTCCCCCTCTCCCTTCCCTTCATTCTCTCTCTCTCTCTCTCTCTCTCTCTCTCTCTCTCTCTCTCTCTCTCTCTTTCTCTACTTTTCTTTTTGAACTGTTAAGATTATATAACAAATTCTCAACAAATGTTGCATTCAATATAATAATTAGTTGTAGAACCAAGTTTCTGGCTAAGTAACCATTCTATTTCTAGGTATACTGAAAAATCAGTTATAGGTCCTATTTTTTCTAACACATGTAGCTGACCTGAGGATAGAATAAGATTGACACAGAAAAAAACTTTAAACATTTAATCAGATTAAATGTCCTTAAAGTGAGCAATCGCCAGTCACTTCTCAACTAATTATCAAAAAGAAATTTCCTTGTGCTTGGCACCTGGTAGGAGATCACTAAGGATTTGTTACGCAAAATAATATATCTTCTGAAACTACCGTTCATCTGCCACATTTTTATATGCTAAAAAGAACTTATTTAAGCTATTATTTAAAAAAATATTCTCAGAAAATAAATACAAATGTCTAAAGATCGTAACAATTTATTGCTATATTTTATCAACAAAATATGCCAAGTCATGACAATGTGTCTTCAACAGGGTTTTGTATAAAATCAAAAATAATCGCTGACATTGTGTATTCATTTCAATTGTTTTCCAATTGCATTTTAGGCCAATGTTGGTCACTATTCTAGAGTTCTTTCTTTGCCACGTGACATGTACCTGTCTTTCCAGGGGTACTTCTTTATTTTCTTGGATGGAAATCTTTTCATATTTCTCTTCTCATTGCTATTGTCTTGGCAAACCCTATGTTAGATTATAACCAGAATCCTTTTATTTATTAAGTAGAAACTTTGTGTGAACAAATCATGTGTTGGTACCAACATTTCTCTCCTCACTCCAACCCTTCCTCTGAGGGCCCTACTCCCTGGGATTACTGATATGTTTCCCTGGGGTTGAGTTTTGCTAGGAGCAGTCTTGGGGGCATGGGCGTGGCAAGTCCTCTGGGTATTCACCCCACCATGGCTTTTACAATCTTTCTGCCCTCTCTCTGTGTTGAGCTCTTAGCTGCTTATAGCATTCTGCTTTGGAACATTTCTTGTATCCTCAGTGTCTGTCTTCATCACCCTGACACAGGTTGTAGGGCTCCTGTGGGGGCAGCACTCTTGCTCATCTCTCCACTTCCTCAGTGGTTTCACCTGGGCCCCAGCTGGTAAGCAATGGGTGGTTCACTCTTGCCAGGGAGTTTACTATCATTTCTAATCTTTTTGGAAGAATTAAGTTGTTCTTGTTTTTGCAGCCATTTGAAAAAGGAAAACAGTTTGTCCAACAGAGAATGAGATCAACATAGGTTAAATGGGACAAGTTTTGTTAATTTGGTGAGATTATATAATCAGAATATTGAGAGGTGCTTTTATTTATTTTATCCAACATTACCCAATGCATCAGTTCAAAGAAAAGATTTGACCTTCTAAACACCCACTTCTACCTTATACCTTTTAAATACATTTCTAAAAAACTGAGGAAAGTGTGACTCCCTTAGGAGACTCTGGTTTTCAGGATGTACCTTACATATTAAGGCCTGTTGAGATTTTGAAATGATAACTGCTATCTCCTGCTGATTATTTAAAAAAAAGCTTGTCTTACTATCCTATAAGGCTGTTTCTTTTTAAACTTACCAACAGGTTGCCTAAATCCAAATAACACAGAATGAGTTGATGATTGAAACATCAGGTGGAGAATAAAGGAATGCAAGGTTTGCAACCCGACAGCCTTTGATTGGCTGTGTGCCACAGCAACTATCATGAATAGTCCCTTTAAGCTTCATTTGCACACCTGCAAAATGAAACTTATTTTCTAACTATATCAGAAAAGAATTATGAAGACTAGAGTAGATCATGTGTATGAACTATGGGGGAATATATGTAAAATCTTGGTTCCTTAGTCGATGTTTTTCTATAGATGCTCTCACTACTAAAACTATTTTTAAGCTATTATTATTGAAACTACTGTCACTATTGCAATTATTTATTAAACTGCTCATATTATCACTAATGCCTGATTTTTTTTTACTATTATGGGACTCAATCAGTATAATGGACTTTTTTATTATAATAGCTAGCAAGAGATTATAATTGATTGACTCTACTATAGAAAAAATAGTTTGGAACTGATGAAATGAAATGAACTTATTTTTGAATTTTAAATTGCATTATATTCATAGGTATAGGAATGTGCATATGATAGCATATTGCTAAATAATTATTATATTAAAACTAATATAATTAAATCAAAAATGTGGACATTCAAAACATTTTCCCTTAAGATTTTATGATCCAGGAGCATTTGGAAAATCCTAGTCTAGTAAGGAGTAATCAAATACTACAATTTAAACATTATAATCAATCTTGTCACAGAAGACAGACATGAAACCCTGCTATAGAAAAATATAGTTTACTTTTGGGGCATAGAGACAAGCCCAGTGTATGTAGCATCCGGATGCCGGCCAAGATGGGTCCAATAGTAACTAAAATCACGTTAGTATTTGAACCATTGAATGTCATCTGAGAAAAGATGCTAAAGAGGCATAAATGATTTGTAAGGAAGAAGAACTTGTGAGAACTAACTGGAGAAATCAGTAAGTAAACATGATAATGTTATGGGTAAACTGAGGCACAGGTAAACTGAGGCAAACCACACCCAATATTGGTAGAAAGGAGAGTCTTTAGGAAAGAACCAACAGCTGGGACCATCCTGTGCTGCCTGAGTAGGCTTTCAACAAGGAGCAGCTCCAAACACAATTTCCAACATGTTTTAAAGGCAAAAACTCATTAATCATTCTTATTTTGTAACCTATAATGTTTCTCAGCAAGGCAAGCAATCTAACAGTGAGTATGAAGGCAGAGTCACAGATTTCAAGCAATATAGCAATAGATACAGTCAACTGATTTGGTTTTCTAGCAAGATCCCTATATTCTGATTCTTTGTTCTTTTTAATCATCAACCATATGTACATTTACCTTGAATTTCTCAACTCCCAACCAGGAAAAGGCCTGCATTTTTTAGCCAGAAAAAAAGGGTTTCTGTTTTGTTAGGATGGAGGGGAAACTGCAGGCTTGTGCTCAGTCAGCCGATGTGAATAAGAACATGGATGATGTGAGGTCAGGAAGCAGGTGACTGGGCAGTTAGGCAGCAGGCAGCTAGCTAATTCCTCACAGACAGTCATAAAATCTTACTATTAAGAGCACAGAAATATAACCTGATTCCCAGAGTTCCGGAGTATCTTCCACCTTCTAAATTGAGTTTTGGTTTCTAAAAGGTCCTGGGATATTGAAGGTCTTAGGCTCCTGGCGTATGTTCCATTGCCTTTTGTCCATATGTACTTACATACTTATATACTCCCAATTACATGAGTTAATTTGATAAATTTCTAAGTTTTGTTTAGCAAATTTAAATCTAAGTTCATAAGACCAGTTGCACAGGGACCAGGGCAGCTGTTCAGTTGGTAGAGTGCTTGCTTAGGCTCAATCCCCAGACCCACATGAACCAAGTATGATAAATGTAGCAGGAGGTGCAGACAGAAGGACCAGAAGTACCCACCCTTCCCCCCACATAGAACCTAGATAATAAAACTTGTAATAGTAAAACTTGTGTCAAAAACACACAAACAAAAGCAAAAGGTGTGCAAAAAAATTTTTGTTAGATTGCTATGATTCAGCCTTATTGTTTTGTATCATAATTCCTCTGTTCATCAGCAACTAAATCTCAAATATTTCTATGTAATTTTGAGGCTGATTACTGTTATAGTTAGCATTTTGTTACTGGGACATATCCAACCAGAAGCAGCTGCTGGGAGGAAAGGAACCTTTTTGGCCTCTTGTCTTGAAGAGAAGCTTCAAGATAACAGAGAAAGATGGTAGAACAGAAGATTGGCATCTCCCTGTTGTGGTTTGATTGAGGTGTTCCCCCAAAACTTAATGTGTTCTGAATGCTTGATCCTCAGCTGATGACAGTTTTGGAATGGGAACCTACTTGGAGCTGTATTGTTGGGGGCGGCTTTATGGGGGTTATAAGCCAGCTTCCCCTTGCCAGTGTTTGGCACATCTTGCAGCCACTGTTTGCGGTGCTGTGGCAGAGGTGATGTCCACCCCTCTGTTCATGCCATCATATTCCTTGTCATCATGGAGCTTCCCCTCAAACCTTTAAGTCAAAATAAACCATTCCTCCCATCAACTGCCTTTCCTGGGGTTCTTCTCTGCACAGCAGTGAGGAGGCTGACTACAACAACCTCTGTGCCACAACAGGTGGAAAACAGCAGCAGGAGAGTGAGTCAAACTCTTGCAGAGGGGAGCTGTCAACACACCTCAAACACAACTCCTCCAACAAGGATCCACCTCCAAAGTTGAGGACCAAACATTGAACACACGTGAGTTTATGAGGTACCTCATTCAAACCATCACAATCGCCATTGCATTTTCTGGGTGCATTTTCTGTCATATAGGTAATGACAGGGAATAAGAGGGAGTAGTTATCTGCTACCTGTTTCTTTCTCTCTACAAAGTTATTTATGAAAACTACAGGTCTTAGAGAAGACCCTTGGCTCTTAACATCATATATTGTTCCTCATTCTCAGCTGCAGCGGTAAACTATGGGACACTTATTGGAGATGCAAAAGGTATTTCACCACTACTCAGCTTTACATCATAGTTTACAGCACTTTAAGCTCTTGGGCTGCCTAAGGCCAGTGCTGGTGTTGAAGTCAGCCATGTGCTGCTGCTGGAGTGAATCTCCAAACCAGGAACAGTTTTGAGAGCAAAGTATTTATTGAAGTAATAGATGCAAGGGAAGTTCCATAATGGAGAAAAATAAGGCAGCCTTTCACAGGTCCAAGCAGAGGAAGAACCCATCTCCAGCCCTTCAAGCAAGCAAGCAAGCATACTTGAAAACAGCAGGAATTCCAGTTTGAGGTCAGACTTCTCTTCACATATTTATAGCTGGAATTCCAGACACACCACAAAACCACCTTAGGGCTGGGCCCTAGGATCCAGCCAAGGTGACATACCCTCCAGACAGGCAGCTGGAGAAAAACTTTAATAGACTCTTGAATCCACTGGGGGGACACATACTCAAACTACCACAAAGGCAGAACTCTGTTTTATGCACTACTGATTCAAAAGTATATCATTTATTTATTTTTTTTTTGGTATTTCAAGATAGGAGGATCTGGATCTAGATCAGGCTTACTTGGAATTCACTGTGTAGTCTCAGTGTGGCCTCAAAAGCACAGAGATCCTCTTACCTCTGCCTTCTAAATACTGGGATTAAAGTCATGTGCCATCACATTGGACTTAAAAATACATCTTTGAGACCACCAAATCTACCTGGGAGTTTGTTCTCTCCCTTCCTTTTAGAACATGTTCCAAGGTTCTTTGGGTAAGAGAATTGAACACTCATCATATAATATGAGCTCCATCACTATTTCTCATATATTAACTTTACC
Organism: Zapus hudsonius; assembly: GCA_004024765.1. Taxonomy (NCBI): domain Eukaryota; kingdom Metazoa; phylum Chordata; class Mammalia; order Rodentia; family Dipodidae; genus Zapus; species Zapus hudsonius. The sequence continues at coordinate 34,097 of PVHP010002404.1, forward strand.
TTCATTGAAAAACTAATTGTTGGATTATTTTTTTCCTATCATTTAATTATGAAAAAATTCCAAACCATGAAGAGTTGCTGAAAGTCTTTTTACAACAAACTCATGTACCACTACTTCTAACATTAACATTTGATGCTTCATTAAACATGGCTCTACCTGTCCATTGCAGGGGAACATTATATTACTTTGTGTACTTTTCAAAAAAAAATTGAAGACCTTAGCAAACATCCTTCAACTTGAGTACACAGAGCATTAATTAGAATTCAGTATTTACTTGCATCATTTGATATGTATATGTATATTATGGAATGAAACACCAAATTCTTTAGTGTAAGGGAGTTTTTACGAAAGCATGGCTCTGTGCAATTCTGTCAGAATCCCTATCAAGGCACACACACACACACATATATATATATATATATATATATATATATATATATATATATATATATATATATATATATATATATTCTCAGAAATTATCCATGTGGCCCATCTCAGTAAATTCTGTTTCAAGGACAATCATCATTATTTGAACATAAGTTTTTATTTGCCTCCCTATTTCCTTTAAATATAATTATACCCTATGCATTATTTCACAAGGCTTCTTTCATTACTATTATGTGAAAAGATTTACTCATATTGCATTTATAGACTTACTTTTTGTTATTGTATAGTATGCTTTTATATAAATATGCCAACATAGAATCATCCTCTTTATAAATACGTGAATTATTTTCATGTTTAGTTATTGTGATAAAGCTGCCATAGTCATTCTAGAGTATGATGTTTGTGATGGTTAAAGTTTGATGTCAACTTGACCTTTCAAATAATCTTGGGTGGGTCTCTGAGGATGTTTACAAAAAGGCAGCCTCTCAGTAGGGGGGCAGGATAAAAAAGCTCACAGAAGCTAAAAGTAAACATCCTTTCCTGCGTGGGCAGTGCAGGAAGGAAATTCCAGGGGCTCAGGAAGCCATTAAGTCTGGGATAGAGTTACAAGACCCCACCCTAGGGCTATATAAAGGTAAAAGAATTCTCTCCACGCTTCCCTGCCTGTTTGCAGTTCTGTATATGGTGTTGGTGATGGGTTTCTCTCTCTGCTTGGACCTGTGAAAGGGAGCAGCCTCTTTTGGATTCTGGAACTTCCCCTATATCTATAGCTACAAATAAATCCTTTCCTCTCAAAAACTATACCTGGTTTAAAGATTCATCCCAGTGGTGTGTGGCTGACTACAACAACGTTTTATGTAAATGTGTGCTCTTTCTTTTACATAAAGATGCATGAGATTTGGTGAGCTATAGGGTAGGTGTGTGTCAAGTTTTGTAAGAAACTGCTGGAATTTTTTTGAGCATGATATTGTCAATTTATTTCTCCAACACACACACACACACACACACACAGGTGAGGGCTAAAATTAGTAATATTCTGTATGATTCTGAATTATTCTGAAAGAGCAGGCTATAATTGAAAGTTAACATTATGTTTATTGAAAACTAAGACAAGTGAGATTCCTTCTGTGTTAGTCAGGGTTATCTGGAGGAGCAGAATCGACAGAATGAACTATAGTAATAAAAAGGGGGGGGGGTTATTGGATTAGCTCACAGCAGTCCCACAATAGCAGTCTGCAAACCCAAGAGTTGAGGAACTGGTCACTGCTCAGTCCACATGGGTGGATGCCTCAGCTGCATTAATCCAGCACTGAAAGCCTAAAGGCTTCCTGGGGAGCCACTGGTCTTCAGTTCAGGATGGAAGACTGAGGAAGCTCCGTTTAGAGATGCACTACAAGCACCAGCAGCTGGGCAGGAAGGCAGGCAGGGAGGCGAGCAGGGGAGAAGTGAGATTTTCTCCCCCTATGAAAGCCTTAGGGTGGGATCTTACAACGCTATCCCAGACTTAATGGCTTCCTGAGTCCTTGGAATTTTCTTTCTGCACTGCCCACACAGGAAGAGATGTTAATTCCTAGCTTCCCTTAGCTTCTTTACATCCTTCCCCATACTGAGAGGCTGCCTTCCTGTGAATGTCCTCAGAGACCCACCCAATATAATGAAAAAGATCAAGATGGCAACAAAACCTAACCATCACACCTTATCATGTAACAATCTCAATAATATAGACAGTATATCTTATGTGGGTAATTATTAATATACTCATTGTACATATCCATGGATATCCCATTATTGAACTATATTTTCTTCCTATAGATTTTTCAGTAAATTATTGTGTTCCTATGTCTAAGTCTTGTAACATTATCTTAATGAGTTCTTTTTCATTCTTTTCTACAGAAAAGGTAATATTATAGTTAATTAAGAATGTGCATAACACGTTGTAAACAATTATTTTCCAAAATCACTTTATTTATCCTGCCTCCACAGATACATATAGACTACAACAATTGTTGGTGTTGTTGATGTTGGTGGTGGTGATTGTGTGTGTGTGTGTGTGTAACATATCAGTCTTGATATATTTTATAAATACCAGGTAATGTTACACGTTGTAGCTGTTTGGCTTCTGCTTATTTAACTAGGTTTTTTTTTCTTCAACTTTTTAGGTGGTCCCTACAATTTGCTTCTCCCCAGTGCCTTTCCCAGGGATGGATTATAACAGAAAGCTGTAGTTTTCAACACCCCTGCCATAGCTCATGGGCTTCTGGATTGAACCTCCAAACCAGGCATAGTTATGAGAGGAAAGGATTTACTGAAGTCACAAGTGCAGGGGAAGTTCCATAATATTAAAAGAGGCTGGCCCCCTTTCACAGGTTCACACACACAGAGAAAAACCCATCACTAGCACCCCCACACACACACACAGCAAACAGTAATGAGCTTCTCAGAGCTAAGTAGACTGTTCTTTACATATTATGGGCAGAATTCCAGATCTGCCCCCATTTACACCTAAGGGCTAGAGATTAGGATCCTCCCAAATTTGACAACTCCTGCATCCAGTCAGCTGGAGAAAAGCTTTTAATAATAAACTCCTGAATCTCTTGGGGGAAATCCTTTCAAACTACCATAACTCCCCTCCTCACATTAATGTAGAAATGTTTCCTAAACATGTTCTTTCACAAATAATGTAATAAAAAAGCAGAATAAAATTATCATGGCATAAAATTTAGTCACTATTTAGGAGGCATACTTGACTGGATATGCAACACTAATTTAATGATTGTCATAATCTAGTTAGTAATTTCGATGTTTCTATTTGTTCTGCTAGAGTCTGGATGGACACTGAAGGTTTCATGGCTGATTTTTATCCTGTCATAAATGATTGCAAATAAACTTGAATCAGAATGTTTTCTACATTTATGTCTCAAGGATTTGGTTTAACTGATTGGCACACTTGCTTTGTGCATTTGGGCACCCACCTCAGGCAGTTAGCAGACATTATGGTTTGGCAGCTGATTTTCATTTGACAATTTCTGAGCTGACTTGAGCTCACTAATATAAATGAATTTCATTTCAACATGTCCTATAATCTTGTAGAAAAAATAAGAAAGTACAAATTTATTGGGGGGGGCTGGAGAGATGCCTCAGCAGTTAACAGCTCTTTCCTGCAAAGCCCCATAGCCTCATTTTGATTCTAAGTACCCATGAAAAGCTAGATGCACAAAATTACATGTGCATCTTGGATTTGTTGCAGGGGCAAGAGACCCTTGTGTGTCCTGTCTCTCTCTCTCTCTCTCTCTCTCTCTCTCTCTCTCTCTCTCTCTCTCTCTCTCTCTCTGTCTCTTTCTTTCCTTGAAAATAAATAAAGAAAAAATAATAAAGGAAAAGACATGGACACAAGTAGAAGAAAAGTACTTTGAGAGCTAAGATATAAGTGTGCAGATTCTACAATAGTCAAACAGAAAGAGAAGGAATGGCTAGTTTTGAAAAATGGTGGGAAACATTATATAATCAATAAGGCTAGGACTAGAGGCAGAAAGATACCTGAGCTGATACTCTTTAGAAGAATAAGTAGGAAAATCCCACTTAGAAGCTCAGAGTGATTGTGCATGTATGTATTGGGGAGGGGGCAACAGGAGGATTGTGAGACTGAAACCATTCTGGGCTAATTAAGAAGACCCTGTCTCAATGTGTCAAGAAGTAAGACATTTACAAATCTCACTGGGTCCTGACTATTTGTATTAGTAGCAAGCAGTTAGCTGGTCATTAATTCATAGCATCTTGTTCATGTTGGCTTTTAAAATATTTTCTTCACTTGGTTGCTTTTACCCTGGTAATTAATTGGTAAATGGTATTAGCATCAGATTTTGCCCCTAGGAGAATCTCTTCAGCAGTTTCATCAGAGTGGAGTTTTTATGGTTTGTGAGCATTCAAAAATACTTAGATAAGCTAATTTGGTATCTGAAATGATGACACTTCAGATATATTCATATAGTAACCCTAGAACCTATGATAAGTAAAGGAAACTGAAAGAATTAATTTTAACCAGCTATTCTTAAGATTCCTGTCCGTAATGCTATGTAGGCCCAAACCTCTTCACGATGGTCACTCAGTCACCCTTCACTCGTGGAGCTCAAAGTACGATGAGAATAGAATATAATAAAGTGAAGTAATGAGGGATTGAGAGGTTGCTCAGTAGTGAAGGCATCTGTCTGAAAAACTGAATGGCCCGGGTTTGATTCCCCAGTACCTATGTAAAGCAGGTGCATAAAATGGCACATGTAACTGGAGTTCATTGCAGTGGCTAAAGACCCTGGCACACCCATTCTCTCTCTCTCTCTCTCTCTCTCTCTCTCTCTCTCTCTCTCTCTCTCTTTCTCCCTCTTTATATCTCTATTTCTCTCTCTTTATATCTCTCTCCCATTGCAAATAAATAAATATATATTTTTGAAGTGAAGCAATGACTTTCTGAATTATTAACAGAAATCAATGGAAAGTTCCATGTGCAATGAATCACAAAAGCCATAGGACCTTACTTGGTTTTGTGGGGAAAGAAGTCAAATTGCTATGAAAATGTATAATGAAAAGGGTTTATCCTAAGCAGAGCAGTGTTACATACATGGGCACAGTGAGGCAGGAGGAGCTTCTAACCTAAGAGCTTAGTGAGTTTTCACGTGCTTCTCCAACAATCAGGGCTACTACAGTCTGGTGAGAATTTGTCGTCCCCTCCTACATATATCATATACATCCACAGCATCTACCTTCTCGATCTTTAGAAAACCAATCACCTGCCAACATATCACAGCTGCAAACTATCTTTTGGCTACTTCTTTAGCACTTGATCTGCTCCTCTCCAGTGGCATTTATCACCCTCCACTCAGTAGTATAGTTATTTTTGAGCACATCTTACTCCTCACACTAGACGATAGATTTTTAGTTTTACAAGTGTTCTTGGAAAGTGAGAAAGGGTAGAAAGCAGCATATGGTGTGAAAGCATTGGGTGTGATATAGAGATTGAGTCTGAAAAATAAGGTAAAAGCCAAAACACATAATCATATTGAAAACTATTGGAGCTGAATGGAGGCATCGGTAGCATTTTAGTCTTTTTCATTTCTCACAAGTACTGCAGCCACATATGAATAATCATTTCTCAGTTAAACCATTGCTATGACTCTTATCCAGCTCTCTGCCATCTCCTCCCATCTGCAGATAAACTACAATGATCTACTTAAGCAAAACACTTCTGAAGGATCTTCAAGTCCAGCTCCCAAGTGAGCTGGCTAATGGGGCTCACAAGCTTGTATTTATTGCGCGAACATACAGAGGAAATTTAGAAAACTTAAGTGTTATCTGAGGGCTCTCTATTTAGCACAGACTGTCTGAATATTTGAAAACACTCCCATATTGCATGTAGGTATTTCAATGGTAGTCAAATTCCAAAGTATAATTTAAAACTCATCCAATATATTATACTACATCTCATGAAACATGCCAGAATGTTAGGTTGAGCCATAATATAACAAAAATCATTTTTTAAGAAAATATTTATTTGTAAGCAGAGATAAACAGATGGAAGAGAGACAGAGAGAGAGAGAGAGAGAGAGAGAGAGAGAGAGAGAGAGAGAGAGAGAGAGAGAGAGAGGATGCACCAGGAACTCTAGCAGATGCAAACAAACTTTAGATACCTGCACCACTTTGTGCACCTGGCATTAAGTGGAAAGTGGGGAATCAAACCCAGGTCATTTGGCTTTGCAGGCAAGAACATTAATTGTTGGGCCATCTCTCCATCCCCCAAAATATCAATGGTTTAAAGTAGCAAAAATTATTTCTTATTCTTCCCACATATAACTTGGAGTTTATATGGGGCTGAGGGTTTTCATTAGCCACACACAAAGAGGAGAGGATAAAATATGACCAGTTACTATGATAAGCTATTCCGTGGCTGTGGATGGACCATGTGAAGAAATGAATTGTCTGTAAATTCTCTTTATATTTTTGACCTAATCATATCACTTGATTTCTTAAAAAGAGTAGCACAGTCAGAGACACTGAAGAGCTTAAAGCAAAAGTATTGGTAAGTGGCTGTAACATTAACTATGTTTATTCATCTGTATATAATATTTTAGAGGAAAAATTAATGTAAGTATATTAAAAGCCAAAACAGCAAAAGAAAATTCTCATTGACCACCCATGGAGATGGTTATTACACAAATGAGTTCTAGTGAAATTGATAATTAAAGGTTGATATTAAGAACATCTCCTAACTTTTCAATGAGAATTATATGAGATAATTTAAAAAGCCACAGCTAACGAAAGCAAGTCTTATTTTTAGAATAATGACATTTAACAATTATGGAATGAATATTAAGCAATTGATTGCTTGCAACCCTATCAAAATGATTATTTATTTACATATTTATTTATGAAATAAAAGGAGAGAGAAAAATGAGCACACCAGGGCTTTTGCAAATTCCAGATGCATGGGCCATTTGGGGCATATGCCTTTATGAGGGTGCTGGGGAGTCAAACCTGGGCCTATAGGCTGTGCAAGCAAGCACTTTTAAGCACTGACCCATCTCCCAATCCCAAAATGATGAACTAAAACAAAGATGGTCCACAAATGTTAAAGCCAGTACAAGAAAGATTTATTGTACTTCTGTTGCACATTGTGATGGTTAAGTATGGTTGTCAATTTGACCTTTTTAGTAATCTTGGGTGGGTCACTGAGGATGTTCACAGGAAAGCAGCCTCTCAGTAGAGGGCAGGATGTAAGGAAGTTCAAAGGAGCTAGAAGTAAACATCCTTTCCCTTGTGGGCAGTGCAGGAAGGAAATTCCAGAAACCCAGGAAGCCATTAAGTCTGGGATAGGGTTGTAAGACCTCACCTTAAGGCTATATAAAGGGGGAAAAAAATCTTTTCTCTGCCCTCCTGTTTGTTATTGTGTGTATGGTATTGGCAATGGCTTCTTTCTCTCTCTGTTTGAACCTGTGAAAGGGGGGAGGCCTCTTTCCCTAGTTTGGAACGTCCCCTGGATCTGTAGATTCAATAAACCCTTTCCACCCATAAACTCTGCCTGGTTTGAAGATTCATCCCAGTGGCATATGGCCGACTATGACACACATGCTCTAAGTTTGCTCCAAATATTATATACTACAAGTAGTGAAAAGAAGTCTTCACAATGAAGATATCTAACAAACCCCATCTTAGTTGTGTGACTATAATTAACAATAATACAAAATGAGGTGACTTCACTACACCTGTGATTTTTTTATGCTAAATATGATTGCCTTTTATTTGACATATTTGTAATATGTTGAGATAATATAAGTAGGAGTTAGAGTATATAAATAATATATATATGTATATATGTATATATGTATATATGTATATATGTATATATATATATTATTTAGATACCTTTAGGAGATGCTCTGTAGGATAACTAAATCCCAGTAAATGTCAATGGAGAATAAGAGAAGGAAAAGATAGTACCCACATGCAAATGGTCTTTAATTGAATGTTTAGTTAAACAAAACAATTCTCAGCAATTCAGAAAACTTAAAGTGTACGAGGGCTCTTAGAAATGTCTTAGTGTTTGGATATTATAATAATAATTCAGTGGATGTATAGCAAGAGTAGAGCAACTTTGTTTTCTGTATGCTAAGATGCTTAGCAACAAAATCCAATGTTATAGTTATTCAATTTTCAAGTACTTCATCAAAAATTATCATACAATATATCTATTTATTGACAATAATGATATTTAGAAACATATCTCATATGAAACATGATACTTGTTTACACTAAAATATTTTGTAAATTATTTATTTGCATGTGTGTGTATGTGAGAGAGAGAGTGAGAGAGAGAGAAGGAGTAGGCACACTAGGGTCTCTTGATGCTAAAAACAAAGAGTGGCAAGCACTTGAATGGCTGCTTGGGAATCCCAAATCTGGACTGAAAGGCTTTGCAAGCAAATCCCTTTAATCATTGAGCCATCTCCTCAGCTCTGTGGAGACAATTTTAATATGGCATTTGACTAGGTTGGGTTGGGTTGGGATGGCCTGAACATTAATTTCATGCAAAAATCAGCAGTTCCCATTTCTGAGTAGACTCAGGTCAGCACCTGAGCTCAAAGCCATGGGTAATGAGTAAGAAAGGATTTGTCTATGATGAAAAGGGTAAAAGAATTTTGGAAGAAGAAAAGCACTAAGTAGGTGAGGACCGTATTCATGATTCAAAGTCAGTGAAATTAATATATTATCCCAGCCAACTTCACTGTCAAATTAATCACTTCCTCCTATTCTCAATATATTTTCATCAAAAGAGAATCATACTGAGGCAGTTTAGGTTGGTAGGGTCCCCAAAATAAAAACCTAAAACGTAATGTCCTTAAGCCTAGCTTTTCAGTAAGGAGTTCAAAGGAGAATAAGAGAAGCCTCCTAGTTCTGTTTTCCTTGAAATTAACTGCAGTTCCCCTTTAGAAGAAACAGTGGGCCACTTCTGAAGAGACTACACCTTCTTGGAATGTTGAGATTCCTGAGAGTCTACCCAGAAAACTGTTGGACTAGACATGGAGAGATCACACTGGAACTTTGTAGACCAAAACCAGCTCCCTGCTGGCTTGCCCTCACAGCTGCTGCTGGGTTAGAAGGGTCCCCAACAAAGTGAGCAAGCAGGGAATCCTGCAAACTACAAAAATGAACCAGCCAGATAAGATGTACACACCTATGGGTAATCATATCCTCTCTGATTGATTCCTAGGCCTGTTCAGTGGGAAAGAACTCATAACTGGCACTGAGAACCAAGTCTGAATCTTATGAACAGTAAGGTTATAGACCTCACAGAGAATACCCTACTTGTTCTTTGGCTAAAAAGAGTGGGTCTACCCATCAAAAAGTTGTTCAAATAACCATGCTTATCCCATTTTATCCACTTTAATCTCACTGTAGACTGGAGAATCTTGTATTTATTTAGTCTTTAACAGATGGCAGCAGATACCAGTAAAAGGGAGAGAGGTGGCATTAGGAAGAGGCAGTTAGAAAGGTACAAAGGAGATACCAATCTTAATTCCTGTCTGCCAGGTGGAGCTTAAACATATATGGTATTCACCCTGCTATCTGCAGCTGCTCCTACAGGACTGATATTGCTCAGGAGCACACAGAGTTCAAGCCCAGCCACTTGCAGATGCTGCACCCAGGTGTGCTGGCTTCTTTCTGATTCCATCTGGACCGAGAATAAAAAGGCTGGATCCTCATGAAGGCTCCTGAGCTCTTCATCTCTCAGCATCTGAGGTTTTTGCCTCCTGCAAGGCCTTGACCTTCCCCTCCTGGCAGAAGCTGCTAGGGTGGGAGAGGATGCCTGGTCCATTGGACCATGTGGATGCTTTCACTCCTCACCATTTGTTTCTCAGACGAACCTGCCCTGCCATTGCCACCTCCTAGAGCTGATACCAGGGTGGGAGTGTGGGAAAGGTTGAAAAGGGTATTTTTCTTCCCCTAGGCCCATGGACTTCACATCGACCATTCCTCTCGTCCCATGGACTTCATATGGACTCTTCCCCTAGGCCCATGGACTTCACATGGACCCTTCTGCTAGGCCCATGGACTTTACATGGACCCTTCCCCTCACCCCATGAATTTTTACATGAGCCCTTAGACCATCACATCTATTCCTTCTTCCTTGGTCCTGGGACTATTTCTTTCCGTTTCTCACTTCTGAATAAATATAATGCTTTAATAATTATCTTTCTCATCCTGGATTATCAAATTTTTTTAGTGAAAAGCAGGCATGAGCTCAGGTTTGAAGTTTGCCTTTGAACACCCCCAAAATAAAGTAACACACTTTCTTACCAGGAAGAATCATAGCAACAAGAAAAGATAACCAAGTAACCTCTATCACATATGCCAGAGCCCAGGAGATAATTACAGAGGAAGGGCAATTTAAACATGAATTGTTGTCCCTGATAATCTGACTACTTGCTCTAAGAAGATGACATTAGCCATTGGATTCACCCAAACCTCATCAAAGCAGAAATTCAGAGAGTTTGACACTTAAGGAGACTTATGATGCCAGGTGTGGTAGTGCATGACTTGAATACCAGCAATAGAGAGGCAGAGGTAGGAGGATCACCTGAGACTACATAGTGAATTCCAGGTCAGTCTGGTCTAGAGTGAGACCCAATTTGAAAAACAAAACAAAACAAAAATTAAAGATTTATAACACACTGGCCAAGGCTCAAGTAACAGGTGGAAAGATTGCAAGAGCCATATATTGGGAAGGAGTAAATTGATGCACTGCCACCCCCAGACTGACTGATGACTTCATGACCTCACAGTGAATACCAGCAACCCCACAGAGGAAGGCCCGCAGTGGAGTGGGGGCAGGGAAGAAGATAACCCAATGGAAGTATGACCAACATGTGATATGTTGATATCATGAAGTTCATACTTAGCAGGAAAAAAAAGACAAGACAAGAAAAGAAAGGAAAGAAGGAAGGAAGGAAGGAAAGAGAGAAAGAAAGAAAGAAAGAAAGAAAGAAAGAAAGAAAGAAAGAAAGAAAGAAAGAAAGAAAGAAAGAAAGAAAGAAAGAGAAATATTATAGATAAATAGCTCTTCCAGGCTATCAGTTCAGCTACATCCAGACAAAATCTCCTATCTGGGTCTGTGGGCTGGCTTTACCCTGCTCTTGTGTTCTAATAGGCAGGAGCTCTCTGTACCCTCTCCTTCTTTCTTCTCTCCAGGTGGGCTTCTCAAACCCCTCATTCTCTCCTTCTTGAGGAGCTCTGCATTCATTCCTTCTTTAAGTTCTGGGCTTCCCCATTTTGGGGAACCTAGCTCATTTCCATTTTGGGTATGAGCCCTCTTTCTTCTCTTAGGTTCTTTCTATAATAAAACTGTAAACTTTACCCTCTGGCTGGAGGTACACTCTGGTCATAGGATATCTTTGAATTCAAATGACAAGAATTTAGGGGCATTCCAAAATGGTTATATCATATTGGCATGTTGTCATATCAGATTGGTGCATTGGCAGAGGAACCCCAAATTTTGTATCATATATGTGCATTGCCCAGGGACCCAATTTTTGCATAAATACTGAAGTGATAGATTATTGAAAGTATACGTGCTTCCTCCACGTGGTTATGTATGAGGAGAAACTGAATGTGATTAATCTTTTCATACTTAATATGAAGCATATGAGAAGTACCCAGTGGTATCCAGTGATGTATGTTCAAGTGAGTTAGTTGGCACTGGTACTCAATAAACACTTATTAGATATAAAATGAATAAGTAAGAAAAATCAAATCAATAATACCTAAATTACTAATATCATGAGTGTTCACTGCAGCAAGTTTATAGACTCAGAATTCTTTATAAATTTAGCAACATTGATACTGTAGTCAAAAGTTGAACTTGATACAATATTATCTGGTAGAAACCTCATGATGTTACTGTAGTAAACCATGCAAACACATTCATCAGTGTTTACAACTTGAAGTATTTCATGTGTTTGACATTTTTAATATTTTTGGTCATATATTGCTTTTACTGGAATTAATTATCATTGGTATATTAGTACTAATGAAATTGTCTAACACAAAACTGTTTCCTTAATTTTGTATGTTTTGGAGTGAAAACAAATAACTACAATAATTAATCATTCTTATAAATAACTCATACCTGTCTTTATTTGCATGTCTTTCTTAATATTCTCTTAAGGTATTTCTTTTTTTACTGAGTCAGTATCAGTTAAAATATTAATTCATATATTATTGTCAAATTTTTATTTAGTCCATCACACCCAAACATCTTTCATTTCAAATGCATTCTTAGGCATACTCTTGAATTCATATGAACCTAAAATTTGATCTGAAATTGTTAAATGAGGCTGCATATTCATTACCATATCAGACTTGTCTGACAGAATCAGATAAGCTGGCCTAAATTGGATAAAATTTGTGTTGCTAGAAATAAATCACATTCTAATCAAGCTGCCTATTTCCTTTTCTACCCTGTCAAGTGTCTTAAATGAAGTATTACTTTATAAAGCCATTCATTAAATATGTTATTTATTCAGTGTCATGAGCACTATCAATCAATACTCCCAATGCTGAAGGATAGATACTGCTCAAGTGTGCATGTATGGGGATAAGAGAAGCACTTGGCTGGAGAATGACTGATCAACCTTCACCACCAAACATAGTCTCTGTGAATATGAACTCCTCAAAAGCCAACTTATCTTCACTGCTCTCTCAAGTGAATGCTTTAGTTTGGTGGAGAAAGTTCCTGACAGATGCAGCGGAGAACACTGTAGGACACAGGAAAGCGGGTGGACAGAGAAGGCTTTGCAGCGGACCCCGTTAGATGCATCAGCAGGACTCAGAGCTCAGCAGGGAAATGAATGAGCTACAGCAACCTCCACGTCCGACTCTCCTGTCAGCAGAGGTGAGATGCTTTGCAAGGTCTGCAGACATGCTGGCAGACATGGTAGAGAATATGCTTAAGGATGAGTAGGTGCGGTAAGCATGGTTCAGCACTCACTAGCGTGTTTCCATTGCCTCATCTGAACGTGTGGACTGACAGGTCTCCTGCTCCACTTGGTTTATGCCAATCTACATATGCTATATGTTAGTCATAATATGAAAACATTTGTTCTACCCTGTAGTATTTACTCAACTCTAGAATTCAACGTTATAAAACTCTGTTGACGTAGACAGAATGTGTAAGCTTCTAGAGAGACATAAATAGAAGTACCTACCCAAGAAATAGCATAAAGAGAAGGATTTTACATAGAATATTCAGCAAACAGGAACATTTTTAAAGTTCTTTTCCTTACCCCATTAGTTAATTTATCTTTACTCAAATGCTCTACAAATCACATGTGATTATGGCAAAATTAGGAATGGATCTTAATTCTTGATTCATTACACTGAAAAAGAGATTACTACATACCTACCTGCCAAAATCATTTTCTTCTCCTTATGAGACTACGTTTATGTGATATGCGTGACTGACAAGTGAACTAAAGTTATGCATTTCCTCTTTAGTTATGTAGGCTAAATACACCCTCAGTTTCAGAAGAGCTTAATCGTATTTTAGGATGAGGTTTGAGTCTAGATATGGGTCCCTAGGTTGATATCAGCCAGATGAAAACAAAATGAAAAAGTTACTGATGTTTAAGTGTCTCAGCTTCACAAATCCTTCAATCTGGGCTTTTATATGCTAGTAAGATTACTTTTGGCCAAGCCAGGTAGCACAGGTCTTTAATTCCTGCTACTCAGTAGGCACCAGCAGGAAGACAAGAAGTTTTAAGAACAGCCTATACAATGTACTGAGAGTCCCTATAAAAAATTTTTTTAAAGTATTTTCCTAGCATGTAAGGCTATAGGTCATAAATTTGATATTACTGGCAGGCAAAGAAAAATAGGCATTTTATTCTATAAAAGATGAAAATTAATAATAATAATTAAGGTCTAATTAAAACATAAAACACATATGTAAAATACAATATTTATTAATATGTTTTTGAAACTGAAATTTATTACAATTACAAAAAGGAAAAAATACTGTACCAGGAATCGTTCTTAAAATATAAAAAGCAGAATACAAAAACAAACACTGAAGGACATACTTTATATTATCAATGAGTCCATGTTGGAGCAAATAAACTGAAGCATATACTGCATTCACATTTGCATCTATTTGCTTTGACCAAAGAAATCCTTAAGTGCTTCATGTGAGTGAGAGTCAACAAAGTATTTTCATTGTTCAAGAAATGGCCAAACCTAGGGAGATTGCTCAGTCAGGACAGTCTTACCTTATATGCATTACTACCAAGGTTGGACTCTCAATACCTACAAACAATTGCCGGGTGTGATGGCATGTACTTGTTATCCCCAGAGCTAGAGAGGTAGAGATAAGAAACTCTCTGGGGTTTGGGGGCTATTCACTAGAACCTAATTGATGAGCTCCAGGCCAAAAAGAGACCCTGCCTTAGTAAATAGGTTTGCTGCGTTCTTGAGGAGCGATAACACCAAAGATTTGTTTCCTATCTTCAATACACATGTACGTGTACACACACACACACACACACACACACACACACACTCACACATACACAGAGAGAGAGATTCACAATACTTTGTAGTAAAAAAAGTGTGTAATTAAAATATCTCTTATAAAGCTTTTTTTGAGAATATAAGGTGTGATGATATCCATTATAGCAGCTTCTGCTCCCTATGAAGATATTTTTTAAGTTTTAAGATTTTTCTCTCACCAGGTGAAGAGTAGGAGGCAGAAAGGTATAGGGAGAGAGACAAACAGAGGGAGAGAGGAAAAATAGAAAGAATGGGAGAGAGGGAGCCTGCACCACCACCGTAAGAGCAAGATAGCAAGGAAGAGAGAGCACACGAGTAAAGGGGTAGGAATAGAGAAAATGAGAGGGGAGAGGTGGAGAGAGAGGAAGCACACACCAGGGTGAGCAAAATAGCCCAGGAGAACCAGGGAGAACCATACTGTGGAGATTTCAAGAGGCAACGAACTTGTTCCATTCTTTCACCGCATGCATGACAATTTTTGAGCATTAGATACCATTTTGAAACAGATTATTTTTTCATTGATAAATCATCATAAATGTGTGATGCAGTTGTAAAGACTTATGGTCATAAGCAAAAAAAATAAGTTTGATTAATTCTTAAGCATAAATCAAAAATCAAATATCAAGAGTTGAGAAATTGCTGATGTAATTTCTATAGGATAATTCAATAATTTCCATGAAAGTTATCAAGTTATCGGTGAGCATATGATTATTCAATGAACAGAATCAAGGTGAATGGTTTACATAACAGCAACAGCAAGTCATAAAGAAAATCTGTTAACAAGGCCTCTTGCAGTCTGATTTCTCTAAGACTGACTACAAAAAAAGATGATAGCAGGGGCTTCTTTTCATATTTGCTTTTATATCATTAAGTAATTGGCCAACTTAATATAATTTATACATATTTAAGCAAACTTAAATAGGTTTCAAAATATATGTCCTTCACTAAAAATATTTATAATTTTATTTGTTTTGTAAAAGTCTTACTTAAATGAGACAGTTCTCCTGACTTGTTCACATAATTTTTCCTAGGAATTAAACCATATTTAGAACCATTTCTATATTTAGTGATTTTATAGTGTACTTTTAGCTCATATGTACTTGACATTGTGGAGTTATTAGAGAGAAATACTTAAGGCCACGTGTCTTGAGTATTTTTTACATGTTCCTAAATCCTTAAATTTAACAAGTTTTCTTATAACTGTTCAGTTAGCTACCTAATCATGATAGCTAATATTTATTGTCAATGTGAGAGGGTCTGGAACCTTCTAGCAGACAAACATGTTTGGGTATGTTTGTGATCAATTTTTTTAGAATGGGTTTTGACTTTTGCAACCCTTATGTGCCTCCCCCATCCTTCCATGAAGGGATGTTTCAATCTTGAGGAAACAGCTACACACTTCACCTTTTCCCCTGGCTCTTAGATTCTTTTTGCCCCATCTTCTAAGATGTTCCCTGAGCCATGATGTAGTGAAATAGATATCAGTGTATTTTTTTCCATTTATAGTTTCCTTTTGGATTGCTGTGCATGTCGGCACCAGAGCTAAACAGAATTTGTAGAGGCAATTATCCCCAGCAGCTTAGATAGTGCTTTCTTGTACTATGAATGTCAACCAGTTGGGGAAAAGCTTTCAGGTCAGTGTCAGCCTGATTTTTCTGTTCTAAATCTAGAGCATTGAGTGTTTTCAGCAATAGTGTCTTTGGATCTAGTTATGACATGGATCCAAGAAATGTGCCTGAAAATTACCTGAAAGTATAGTTCCCCAAAGCCATCTGTTTCAGAGACTGCATTCAATAGTATGGAACCTACCTAAACATGTACATCAGGAAAATGTCTTTTGACCTATTATCCATCAAGATTTCTTTCCAGAGCTGCAGAGAAAGCTTGGCAACTAAAGCACTTCCAGTGAAATCATGAAAGACTAAGGATACCCAAAACAACTGTTACAAATTTGATCCTCTAGTTGTAGCCCCTAAGAAACTAGAGAATTACCAGAACTCATTAAAAAAAAATTAAACAAAACGGAAGGCAATCTCCAGGATCAGGAAGAGACTCCAGACTCCAGCTCCAACAGGAGGAACACATAGAAGAGCAATGAAAGAGAACAGCAAATATCCTGCTCTGGCCACGACAGGCAAGTGCACCTCACCACAGCTGAGTGCAAGGGATGCCACCCGGGCACATACCCGCCACAACACACACACACACACACACACACACACACACACACACACGACATAAACAACAGACAAGAGGAAAAGTGGGTTTCCTTCACAATGGTCTATTTGGGCATTGTCTGCTCTCACCCTGTGATGAGGTCTCAATTAGTCTGTATTAATTTTTGTCTTCTCTTCACTGCCCTTTGTCTTGTCTGAATTCTTCTCATGCAATCACCAGGACAAAAAGGCTAGAGTGCTGAGGGGAAGCAGAGGGAGATATCTTCCCAGTAATGGAAGGACGTAAAAAGAAAACTAACTCATAAAGATAAGTATTAACTTTCCAGTGGAGATGCAAACAAAGGTCTATTTACTCCCAAATAGGGCACCAATAACAAAGAAAAGTAATGTTTCCATGAAAATCCAATTTGGTGAACCAATGAATTTATATGCTAACTTACAAAGCATGAGGGAGCAGTTATTTAGAGGTGCGTGAACTACTCAAGGCAGCAACATTATGGAAAAGCCCTGCTCAGTGTTACTGGTTTTGAGAGTGAGAGAACCTTTCTTGTCTGTGGATAGACTTAGCTTGAACCCCTGGTTCAAGTGCCAGATATTCAGTGGTTATGAAAATTCCCCAGTCCAGTAGCTCTCAGTTCTTGTCTTGAAGCCCAGTATAAATAATAATTGCAGACACAGTAGAAGGGTTGTTTAAACATGGGCTTATTAGAACAAAAAGCATACAGTGAAAGGAAGGAAGAGGATCTCCCAGAATGGGACAGGTTTTGAGTGGATACACTTGGGGTATAAATTACTAAATCAAGATGGATTGGATGGGTCACTTGGAATTGGACTTTTGATAGGCTGATAATTTGATACACTTGGGGATGTAAATTAGGCATCAAGTTAGGATAGCTTGGATTGGTTACTTTGAGTGGATGTGAGGGACTCCTGATAGGCTGGTTAGACAGATGCTCAGTTACTTTGTGTAACCCAGCCAACATCCTTGGGAAGCAGCATAAGTCAGGGCCTTTGATCTTTTGGAAGTCAGGGCGTCTTAGTTCCCAGACTCTGCTTTCTGGATCCATTGTATAATTGCTATGCTTGTTGGCTCTGTCAGGCTACAGAGTGGAGCAGCCTTTCTCCTTCCTCCCTGTCTCCAGCCTAGGTGGTGACTCATAGAGGATGCATCCCTGCCTCTCACTGCATGACTTGCAGGCAACTGGGGTAGGTTTCTGAAGAGTATCTTCTGCAAAGGCATCCTTACTCCTTATTAACATTGGGAAGGGGCCTTGTGACTATTGATTGTGAAGCTTGCTGAGCCTTGTGAGGTCCTGAGCCTAGTTTCCATCCTGAGCTGGAAGGAGCCGATCTTTCAATTTAGAACTTTCTAAGGAGACTCCTTCTAGGATGGTGTCTTTCTATTCAGATGAAATTACTATGTATATGGTTGTAAGAACATATTGGAGTGAATGATTTCCTTATCAAATACAAGTAGAAATAAAACCTGCATATGTATTTGCCTGTATATAATTACAAAATCTGACATTCATGTGTATAGAGAAATGTAACAAAGCCAAAAGTTATCGAGATTTTGAAGGAGAATAGGAAGACTTTTTTCCACTAGATATAAAGATATATAATACTTCTAGGATTTTAAATAGAGTGGTTTTATGTGAGATTAAACAAATAGATCAACAGAAGAAAACCCAGAACTGAAGCTTTCACACATAAATATGTCACTGATATAAACAAATCTCTGGCAAAGAGAGAGGAATGACAATTTAATAAATCATATTGGAAATAATTAGCTATCTTCATGGAAGTACAATAAATTTGGCATCTGATTTCACTCTATATACAAAATCAAATTCCATATCCATTAATCATAGAAATGTGAGAAACATTTTCATTAAACAGAAAACACATTAATTGTGAAAGAAATTAGTCTTATTCAGAGTTAAAATTCACTACAAAGACAGCTTTAAAATGTTTAAAATATACATATTTGCACATAAAACAAGTCAGGTTAGAGATTATGAGATCATTTGTAGACTGACATTACATATTGATCTGTGTTATGTGTTGAAATACAATAGAATCCTGCAAACCTGTGAGAAAGAATTATATGACATATATCCAAACTTTTATATATGTGAATGTTTAAATAAGAAAAAGCAATGGCTCCAAATAAATGTGGCAGTCCTGCTGATATGTATGAGAGGTGAATTTAAATAATTATTCAGTATTTCTGATTCATTCAACAGCCTGATGGAGAAGATGAATGGAAGTTGTTGTGAAAATCTAATTTGATGTGAACACCTCAAGGAGTACATCAACGTGGTATATAATCCAGGGGCCACTCCCATGGATATCCAGAGAACCCCATCTCTGTAGTCATGGTAGGACATCTGTGATGCTTTAATAAGGGAGCTTAGGCTGGTCAGTTTGTAAACAGTAGAATCTCATTTCTCATGGCTCTAGAGGTTGTAAAGTAATGATTACAATGCCAATGGGATTGGTGTCCGGTGAGATTTTCACTCTGCTTTTCAGTTTATACCGTGTTGCTGTGACTTAAAGGGGTGCTTGCTGGGTCTTTAAATTAGAAGGAACTGAGGGGCAAAACAGAATTTCTCTCAAACTTGTGTTGGTTTATAAAAGTGCTAATATTGATCTTGAGTGCAGAACCACTACAAAATAATCACTTCCTAGAGGCCATACTTTGTAATACATTCACATTGGGGTTTCAATTTTAACATAAATTTTAAGGCAGATTCTACCACCCAAACCCTATCAATTGGTTTTACTGCTTTTAAAAATTATATGAAGCCGGGCGTGGTGGCGCATGTCTTGAATCCCAGCACTCGGGAGGCAGAGGTAGGTGGATTGTTGTGAGTTCAAAGCCAGCCTGACTACATAGTGAATTCCAGGCCAGCCTGGGCTAGAGTGAGACCCTACCTCAAAAAACAAAAACAAAAAAACCAACCAAACAAACAAAAAGTACCTCCTTTGATTTATATAAAAAAGAAAACTTCAAAAATAAAGCTGTAATCAAATTATGAAAATCACTTTTAGTCATAGATATTTTAAAGTACGAGTATATCTTCTGGGACTCAGAGCACTTTGTTAATTAGACAATAATAAAGTTTTTTTTTTTCTCAAAAAACAAAAACAAAGAAAAAGCAAATAATGAGCTGAAAACACTAACCATTCCTATTCAAATTCCATAGATACAGATTTCAGATTTCTTCACATCTGATATTCTGTGGGTAAGATTTTATTTGTTTTGTTTTTGAGTCTCTGTCTCATTAAGCACTGCTGACTATCACCAGACTCAAGACACTCATTACTCAGCCTTTCCTGCGGTAGCATTTCAGGCATACTCATGGGGTGTGATTTGCAAGTGGGTTGTCTTGCGAAATCCAACTGGCCTGTGAGTGAATTACCTACTTGAAGGCAGCATTAATGGACTACCTCCTTCTGCTCTTGCCTTTTGACTTTTCCTGAGCCCTGGAGAAAAATAATACAGTTACCACTAGAGAAAGACCAAGTAAAGATGCTCCATGAAAGGAAGTCTTTACAAACATATGAAAGAAAAAGAATCCTGGCAATCCCAGGGTTAATGAAGCCCCATGCTATGTGTGGAAACCTCACATAGCACCCATGCCACAGAGACTCTCAAAGGGAGTAAATTCAACTTGAAATCGGGAGGCTGGGTTACCTAGGTTAGCTGGTAAGGACTTGAAACAGGAGCTCATATTCAGCACAGTGAGAAAGCAGAGTGATAAATGCTGCTGTTTAGCCAGCTCACTACTTTTTCTACAGTTGAGGCCCAGGTATGTGGAATTCAGGCGGGCCTTTTCACCTTAATTCATCAAGTCTAGAAAAATGCAAAACAAGCATATCAAGAGCTTGGTTTACATGGTGATTCTAAATCTTGTGGACAACCAGAGACAAATTGTGACAGGTTAGGATTTCGTTTTATGTCTTTCAATCTGAGATGGAAGATTGTCTTAAAATATAGATGTTTCTTTGCAGGCTATATTGGAATATATTAATCTCAAATCCAATTTCCAAAAGTACATATCAAGATTCAGAATTTTAAATAAAAGTTTCTCTGTATTTTGGGTATAAATACATTGCACTCAGTTTGGCTGGAAGCACTGATCCTAGACAATTTAGTTGAGCTTGAGGTAATATTGAGGATTCTATTACAGAACCACAGCTTTAGAGGAATTAGAGTTTTCTTCTGGAGTATGGAAGATGGCTCACTCAATGAAGCACTTACCTTGTAGATATCATCACCTGAGCTCAATCCCTGGAACACACTTAAAATAAAGTGGGCCTGGTGGTACAAGCTTGTGATCCCAATGCTGGGATCTTGGGGTTCACTGGCTGGCCAGTCTAGGTTACTTAACAATTTCCAGGTTACTGAGGTATCCTGTCATAACAAGGTAGATGATTCCTGAAGAACAAGACTCAAGGTTCTCCTTTTGCCTCCACATGAGCCCCCCGACATGCAAACACATAAATACACTTACACACACACACACACACACACACACACACACACACACACACACACACACACACATGAGTTGTCTTTATCAACTTTACAACCAAACAACAAGTGCTGTGAGGCTGGGTGAAAGCTGAAATTTCAACACAGGTAGCTTAGCTGCAGAACTTGTGTCTCAAATCCCTACACTACAATCGATATTGTCCAATCCTGGATCTTGATGTGAACAAGTTAAATAGGTAATTTTCCCCCTAAATGTTCTCACATGTAATGCTGGATGGTGGAGACAGGAGGGTCAAGAATTCAAGGTCATCTTCTACTACATAGCAAGTTCATGGCCAGCTTGAGCAATAAATAACCCAGTCATCATCATAATCATCATCATGATAATGAGGGAGAAAGAGAAAAACTAGCTATATGTTTACATGACTCCTTCAGCCTCTATGAAAATCAAGATATTTTGTCTACCTTACTTCACAAATTTTAGAAATGAGTGTCACATTGCCATAGTGACCAGAAACATCTCTGTGGTACATGGATTTATTTCTCAAAGAATAAGTCAAGACTTCATGTCTGGAGGTTGAACTGAGTGAAAGTTACCCACTCATGCCTGCTGTGGAAGAGCACAGGAGCCCCAGACAGGTTTGACACTGAGCGGTGGAAAATTTAGGAAAATCATTTAAAGAAACCTTCAATACATGACATGCTGAAAGTTCTTGAAAAGGCTAGATAGAGGGCTCAGTGGTTAAGGTGCATGATTACAAAGCCTAATACCTTAGGTTCAATTCTTCAGTACCCATGTAAAGCCAGATGCTCAAAGTGGCACATGCATCTGGAGTTCCTTTGCAGCAGATGAAGGTCCTGGTGCACCCATACTCTCTCCTTTGTCTCTCTCTGCTTATAAATTAATACATTGTAAATTTAGAAAAAAAAAGTTTTGGGAATACTGAAAAGAAAACAAAACCAATCTGAGTCCATTTCACTCAGTTTGAATGGAAGCACTGATCCTGGACAACTGATTTGAACTTAAGGAAATATGAAGGTGTCAGAGACATTACAGAAATATTGGCTATGTTGTTTGTGACTTCTTTTCTGGGTTGACATACTGAACAAAATCAGAACTTCCATTTTGCCTTCAGCAAGACTCAAGTCACTTTATTTTTTATAGCATTACTGGTTGGATAATTAAGGAAGAAAATAATCGTGATATATGTATTCTTATGAAGTATGTCAGCAACTCAGCAGCTTATGCATCACGATTGCAATTGAGAAGATACACTGCACACTAAAAAGACCTTTAAATACATCAGAATGTTTAAATACCAATAGATTATTTAGAGAATGAAAATTCTAAGGTACTTTTCACTAAAACAAAAATTAACCTTCTTTCTTAAAACAAATCATATTTGGGTTTGAAAAACTGCCCCTGAGAAACTGAGTGGAAGAGGGGGTGGAAAAATTATAAGAGCCATGGTGGGAGAGATTACCCAGAGACATTACCCCTTTGGCTATTATACATAAAGGGGGGGCACCTGGATGCCTCCTGTGCTATCCATAACCCCTTGTCACATGGATTGATCCAATGTGCCCACCAAAGAGGATACCCAATGGATTGGGGACAGAGAGGAGGGAAATGGTAATGTCAACACAATATTTGCTCATTCAATGTATCTAATTTTGGATAATAAAGATTAAAAAAAAAACCAACACTGTCCCTGAATGTCACTTAGCCACTGTCTAAGACATTAATGAAAAATGAATAAAGAGAAAAGCTTTTCCATAGTTTCCTGACCAAAGAACAACTTCTAAGCATCCCCTAACCCCCAAATTGAGCTTAAGTGTTTAACAATAGGAATGTCTTTTTCACAATGGAAATTTAGGCTAAGAAGTTGTACCAAAGTATCACCAACTCAAATTTGTTTTGTGGTTTATGTTTTCTTTTGTTTACAAAGTATTGCTTTCATACTTATGGTTTGGATCCAATATTCCCCATAAACTCATGTGTTTTGTATACTTGGTCTCAGGTGGTGGGAATTTGGGAGTTGGAGCCTTGTCAATGGAGGTATGTTGCTGGAGGTAGGATTTTGGGATTATAGATAACTCCCCCTTGCCAGAGCTTGGCTCACTTTCCTGCTGTTATTTTCCACCTGCTGTGATAGACATAATGTCCAGATTCTGCTCATGCCATGCTTTTTCCTATCATCTTGAAGCATCCTCTTGAGACAATATAAAAAAAGAAAAGAAAAGAAACTTTAATGGCTGCTTTCGGTTGAGTGCTGTACTTAAGCAATGCAGATATAATTAAAACAATAGTATAGTGTATATACATGTCCCCATATACAAAAGATGAATCAAATTATAAAATCAAAGAATATCCTATATTTTACAGCTTGAAATAGAGTTTTATTTAAATCTTCAGTTTTTCTACTATCTTTAATTAATGTGCTAACATGACACCCAAATACTCAAAATTAATTTTTCTCTTAATTTTTAAGGTAGGTATATTGTAATGTTATGTGAATCATAGTTTTTAGAAAATTTGAGGAATTAATGAGCCAATATTGCTTTTTAATTATCTGATCATATATGTTAGAGCAGTTACACATTTAAGACATATGAAATTGAGGAGGAAGATGGCTAAATGTTGTGCAGATAAACAGAAATAATAAATAATTCAAGAAAGGTTACCAGTAATTCATTTATTCATGTCAGTTCAATCTTCCTTGTATAGGACAGCTTGAATATTGAGTAATTTTTCAATTAGCAAAATGTTTTTATACATCACCATTCTTCATGAAACTTTTATTTATATGTTGGTACAAACCAATTATTGCCAGACCTACTTTTTTTCATAGTATATCTAACATATACATTATAAATGTATCACATATGTTTTACATGTCAATATTATGTAGAGTATATATCAATATTTTATATGCTACACAACATCTCTATTGAAATATTTAGAGTGGAATTTCTAAAAATTTCTAGTTTTGTTATTTGTGGCAGCTTAATGTCTTAAGTTATAAAAATAGCTACTTGAATGAAAGAACACAACATGCATTAAACATTACCAGACAGTAATTAAGACAGTATGAAGCAAGTAAAGAAAGTTGGAAGTTTATGTCAATTTTTTTCTCTGCATTATATTTTCTCTGTATTAAAAAAAAACTTAGGGTATGACAGAAAATATGGTAAAGAACCCAATAACAATTGCTGAGTATAATAAAAAGTTATAATTTATTCAAGAATATATATTAGAATATCTAAAGTTAAACTTGATGGCTTAAATATTTGAACTTCTAATGAGACTTTCCAACTTGCCACTGAATTATAATGGCTATGTGAATAAGCTATAAACCCAGAGATAAAAATGGAATAATTGAGGTCAAGGCAAAAACTATATGTGAAGAGCTGGAAAGATGGCTCAGTAGACAGAGGGCTTGTGTGCACCACCTAAACTTGAGTCTTTTTAAAAGCCAAGCATGGTAACACACCCCTGTAACCCTCACCTTAAGGGTGGAGGCAGGTATAAGACAATTCCTGGGGCTTCCTGGCCAAGTTCAGTGAGAGCCTCTCTCTTAGAAACAGGGGGGAAGAACAGTAGAGGAGGATACAGGACAGTCTACTGGTGTGCATACTGGTCTCTGCATGTGTGCTTACCTGCTATGCCTGTCTCCACTCACATGTGCACGCACTATACACATGCAACAAACACTAAAAAAACAATGAAATGAAGATTAAAAGAAGGTAGAAACAACTGAGGAAGCCACTTAACATTGATCTCTGGTTTCCACATACACACACGTGCATATACCTGCACATACATGTACAAACAGCTCAAACACAAATGCCTGAAGAACATACAGACCCATACACACCTGTACATATACCTGCACACACAGATATACAGACACATACACACATCCCTAAAATGAATGAATGTCAATAAAAATTTTAAAACAAAAAGTGGGATAATTGATGGATGACAAGTTAACTAGCAAAATGGAGAAGTCTGAAAACTTAGAACACGTTGAGAGGAGGACATCATAAACTAGTTTAATTTGTTTTTCAGAATGCTCCACAGTGAAAAAATAATAACGGAGACACCAGTACCATGTGCAGGTCGCTAGGGGATGGTTACATCAGCTATGGGCCCCAAGCCCCTTATGGGTACCCCATTCCCATTTGGAAGGGGGAAATGGGGAAATCGTGTAGCAAACAGGTCCTGGCAGCTTGGCCTCAGACACTACAGAATGGAGAGTTCCCTCTTCTATTGAAAACTGAGACTCTGAAGAGCATGAGCAAGTGAGAGCCCATCTGAGAAGGAGGAGTCACCAGCCTCCATCATGCAGATGGCCAAGTTCATTGCCACTTCACCTGCTTTCACCCTGTCAGTACCCCTACACACACAGAAGCAAATCCCCCCAACTACCACAAAGGTTAGTTGGTTAGAATGTCTCAATAAATCACCATAAACTAGGAGGTTTAAAACAATAGACCTTAGGCTGGAGAGGTGGCTCAGCAGTGAGGCACTTGCCTCCAGTGCCTAAGGCCCTGGGTTCAATTCCCCAGGACCTACATAAACCAGACCCACAAGATGGTGGCCCTGGTGCGCTCTCTCTCTCTCTCTCTCTCTCTCTCTCTCTCTCTCTCTCTCTCTCTCTCTCTCTCTCTCTCTCCCTTTCTGTATCTCTCTGCTTGAAATGAATAATTAAAATATTAAAAAATAGACCTTTCTCTCTCATAGATCTGGATGTAAACGAGAAAAGTCAGGTAGCTCAGGGCCAGTCTTTCTCGAAAAGCTCTAGGGAAGGTTTCTTCCTTGCATCATCCTCATTTCTGTGGGTGGTTGCAAGTCTTTCTTTCTTTGGCTTGTAGCTGCTCCACAGCTGTTTCTTCTCATGGTTTCCCGTCCTTTGCATTTCACTGTGCGTGAAGCTCCTTTTGTCTTTCATGATATCAAGAATCATTGGAGTTGGAGGCCAGTCTAATTCTATGTAGCTTCATGCTGCCCTCATTTGTCACATCAACAAAACAGTTTCCAAATATAGGGCCTTTCTGAAGTTCTTCAGGGAAATGGATCTTGGAGAAACACTGCTCAACCTCAGGTTAATGGCTCAACATTTCACTGTTTCACTTGTGAACAGAATGTGCATAAGAATATTTGTTTCTCTGTCCGATCTTCTTTCAATCTTCTTTTGGAGGAAAGGGACTGTAGTTGATATGCAGGGAGAATCACATCAAGAAACAGAAGAATGGATATTCGAGCATCAAAACAAAAATAGTTGGGGCTGGGGAGATGGCTTAGCAATTAAATGCTCTTGCTTGCAAAGCTTGTAGGCAAGTTCGCTTATACACAAACTGGCCTTGCATCTTGAGTACCTTTGTAGTGGCTGGAGGCCCTCACTTTCCAATTCTCCTCTTCTTTCTTGCTCTCTCTCTCTCCCTTCCTCTCTCTCTCCACCCCTCTCTCTATCTCTCGATCCCTCCTCTCTCTTTCCCCTTGCAAATAAGTAAGTTAATAAAATGCACTAGAAATAAATCAGACAAGTTAGTAAATCAAAGAAAAATATATTTCATAGATTATGTTTTACCCTATAAAATTTTGAATCTCAAACATATAATTTATGTTTGCTAGTACTGTAGGTTATATGTATTACTTGTGACAGATTGGATTGATACCAAGATTTGTACTTATCAAATTTGCTGTATCCTTTTCATCTTTTAAATGAAAAAAAATACTAATAGGCTTGTTGATGATTTCTGACTCGATATTCTTGAAATATAGAATTTACTCACAAAATCAGAGTGAATGCACTCAAATGTTTAACCTTAACTACATATAAATACTTAACCTTGGTAATACATATAAAAATATGAAAATTACTTTATCCCCTAGGATCACGATTAAAAATAGGCTATCTTATCATTTAGTAATTGCTTCCATAAATATATTTTCTTTCTTCCAAAGAAAATATCATATATGCAAAAAATAAACCTATAAGCCATATATTTATGTTTGGTAGGATTTATTTGGTTAGAGAATAAAAATCATACAGATTAATCTCTTCATTCCTTATCTTCCAGAAATCTAAACTCAAATGTATAATTAAAAAATTTCATATTCATTCATGTTGTTTCCTTTCAGTATTTTTGTTATTGTAGTAGTTTCAATATAAAGTACCTCAAAGCCTCATGTATTTGAGTACTTAATCCCCAACTGGTGGCACTATTTGAAAAGGCTGAGTGAGGAACCTTTAGGAAGTGGACCCATGCGGGAAGAAATAGGTCACTGGGAGCAAGACTTGAGGTGCTACCACCCAGCCACACCTGTATTATGCTCTTTCTGCTTCTTTCCTGGTGTTGTGAAGATGTGTTTCAGGCTTCCTGCTCCATCCTGCCATGTCTTCTCCACCATAATGGCCTCTATCTTGTGATAGAGTGAGCTGAAATCAACCCTTTCCTACCTTAAGCTGCTTCTGGTCATGGATTTTATCTCAACAATGAGAAAGTCATGAATACATTATTTCTATATCCTGAGGTATTTGCTTGTTTTACTAGAATAAATGTATAGTAGTTCTAAATAATTTTCCTGTGCTAAGTATTCTAACAAGGTATACCTCAGTGTTATTCATTTCAAAACACAAGTGACAATGACTACCTTTGGATTATTGTGAAAGTTAAATGAGATAATGTACTTATATTTAGCATTATGCAAGAAATGTCCATGTGTTTATTCACTCATGTTTATTTTTGTAAACATATATTGAAGATGATGGCTTCTTATTACTGAGACAACACACCTGCATCGAAGCATCTTATTGAAGGAAAGTGCTTGGGGAAGCTTCATTATGGTGTGCAAAGCATGCCAGAAGCAGAAGGAATAGTTTCACAAGAACAGGGAGGAAGTAGCAGCAGCAAGCTTAGTGTGGCAGATGAAGTGGGACTGTATTATTACCTGAGGGACCACCTACAGAGCAACACTTCCTTCAGCAATGCTCTACCTCCCAAAGTCTCCACAACCTTCTCAAACAATACCTCCAATTGTGATTAAGAAAGCAAACTTGTGAGCTGGATATATAGCTTATTGGCACTTAACTGCAAAGCCCAATGGACTGGATACCATTCCCTAATACACTATAAAGCCAGGTGAACAAACTGGCACATGACTCTGGACTTTATTTGCAGTGGCAGGAGGCCCTAGAACAAACAAGCTCTCTCTCCCTCTCCTTCTCCCTCTCTCTCTCTCTCTCTCTCTCTCTCTCTCTCTCTCTCTCTCTCTCTCTCTCTCCTTTCTCCTTGCAAATAAATAAAAATATTTTTTAAAAGAATACAAATGTATTAGGCTTTGGAGGATATTTTAAATTAAAAACCAACACACAAAGGAAACATATATAATAAGGAACTTTGGAGTTATAAGGTTCTGTGATTAAATGTAGTGTATGTCCTGGTAAAATTTAAAGTCAATAAATTCCCAATAAATGGAAATTATTAAAAACATAAAAGGTTATGGAGATAAGTTCTACTTTGAAAGTATTCTCAGAGGTAACTATAAAATCATGGGAGTGAATTTTATTAGATATAGATTCAGCTGAATATTTTTGTTACCTTCTGTATATTTTTAGATTTTATTCATGTTATTGAACTTTTCAGTGACTTGTCTACATGTATTCATCCTTGAGAGGACAGTTCAAGCAATACACATACATATATTTCTTCCAGTGGGCAGTCAAACAGTTCAGCAGATGAACGACCACTACAGCCCTGGTGAGTTGTGCCTAGAATGATACACCTTGTCTTCTCCTCATGCATTGCTGCAACTTAACTGTGAGTGAACAGAGGCAAGATGCCACATCTATTCATCTCTGCATTCAACTGTGGTGAGTATAATATTTTGTATTCCAATTCTGAAAGTTTTATGTTTGAGTCCTTGCTATTCTAAGTGAGCATGTTCCTCAGTTATTTAAAAAATGTAAGGGTTACACAAGATAATCACTTTCCTGTCCTATCTGCCTCAGCACCTATCATTTCTTTATGATTGCCATTATTGTATGCAGTTAGTATTTGTCTAGTAGATGGCAAAGACTTTGTGTTGCATATCATTTTATTTACAGTGCCTATTTGATATATTTACACTCTTGGCCAGTACTTATTTAATGAAAAATGACCTATAGATGCTAAAACCACTTCCTCAGTGTGTTTAGAATATAGATGGCAATAATCTCATGCATTCATCACACTGTGTCTTATTTTAATTATCGAATTGTATTTATTTTCCCCCAAACATTTGGGAGTACATAATGACTAATTAGGGAAATATAATATTTTTATGAGGGCTGCTAGGTAAATTATTAAATAAAGATTTCAGTACACCTGTGCGAACTCATTTGAAAGCAGAAGAGACAGAGCTGTTTGCCTAGCAGAAAAAAAAAAAAGCCACGGCGATAAAACAAAGAGTCTGCATTATATTTTATTTCCAGATGGTACTGTGCTACAAAAGTTGAGCCCAATTAAATTATTGTGGAAATGTGTGCTCTTTAAAAATAGATCTGCATAAATATACTTCTAAAAAATCCAATGAACTGAGTTTGCACTATTCACACAAGATAAATTACACAAGGATGAGTTCAATTCAAATTGAAAATTGGTGACTTTATCTTCTTAGTGCTATGGAAATAATTAAGAGAGCTTCATTTAAAAAGTGCATCTTGTCCAATACAGCATAAATCCAATGTTCAAATCTGAATGATTGAACTGCTGATCAAAGGAAAATAAGAATGCAAAAATGTTTGTGGATTAAAACATCAGCTGCTTCAAAGATTTAGTGAACAAGACATTCATCTGAGTTTCCATGAAGTCAAAGAGGCAAAATAGTACATTTTAAAGAAAATAAATTTAATTTTATTAAAATAAAAGTAAAAAATAAAAGAAATTTAATTTCTTTACAGTATTGTATCCTTTTTACAGTATTGTATAGCATGCTAGGGCCTTAGCTACCAATACAAATTAACCAAAACTTCAAAGTTTAGCCAAAGGAAATGTATTTCCTATCCATGTAACAGTCCAATGTGGAAGCTTCTAGTTGATAACTACCTTTAGATTTTATCACTGTGTAGAGACTTGGGCTCCTTCCATTAATGCCTTGTCATCCCTAGTGGTTTCAGAATCTATTGCACTTAATTGGAAGATGGGGAAATAGGAAGTAGATAAAAATATACAAATAGTCCCATGTAGCCCCACACACAGTTGCACAGTACTTAAAAATGTAGTTCCTGGTAGAAGAGCTATTTCTCAATTTTATCACTGAACTAGAGGAGAAAGGACACATATTTGTGGTGAAAATTAGTCAAGTGCTTCATGCAGTTAAGTCTACTCTCAAAAGCTTAGCTCATATTCTTGCTAATATCAAAGTTACTTCTTTATCATTCAGACTTAAAACTTCATTGAGACTGAGGTATATGTTTTCTTTTTTAATTAAGGAATAAAGGAATGAAAAAGAAATTAGTCCCTGAAAATATTTTTATGAAGACTCATCAAAACTACTTGTATAATCCAATTAAGTTACAAAATCTCTAAGTCATGCTCCTTTTTAAAATACTGGAAAGGACATGTGTACAAAGATTTTTTTTTGTATTTTCTGTAGTGTGTTTAGATGATATTTTCGGTTTTTGAATAAAATATATGTATTTGCCTTTATTAAATTGGTTTTGCCCTTGTGCCTGCTTCTAACAAATGTAGCTAAGAGGTAGTAGCCTTCAGTTAAGCCCATTTTCATTATCTCTGGGAAGTTGCTTGGTTCATTCACCTGGCAAAGAAAAACATCCTGGTATTGAGAGAGTGCTGAAACAGAGTTATTTGTCATGGTCAGGAGGAGGGAAAGGAATGCTAGCACTCGATTGGCTTTTGCTACTGTGATTCTATCCACTTTGGCCTACAGGATGGTGCTGTCCATATTCACAGTCAACTTCACTTCTCAAAATCACAACCATAGGTGTGCCTAGTTAATTTTCCCAGTGATTCCAAATTGAGTCAACTCACCAATCAAAACCAACCATCAGGGTATGGAGAGATGGCTCAGCAGTTAAGGTCCTTGCCTGCAAAGACTGATGCCCAAGGTTCAATTTTCCAGTACCCGCATAAAGCCAGATGCACAAAGTGGCCCATGTGTTTGGAGTTCATTTTGCAGTAGCTGGAAGCCAGTACATGCCCTTTCTCTCTCCCTTCCTCTGTCTGTCTCTGTCTTCTGTTTCTATATCTCTCTCGGTGTCTCTATTCTCTCTCTCTCTCTCTCTCTCTCTCTCTCTCTCTCTCTCTCTCTCTCTCTCTCTTGTTGTGAATAAATAAATAAATAATACAAAAAACCTGAGATATTGTTTTTGACAAAATCTTCACGGGTTCACATGATTGAATCTCAACAACAATATGGTGGTACTATTAAGTAATTGACATTTCTTTTCATCTAACACACACACACATTTGTAATCATCCTCTAGTTAAACTGAATATATGTTTAATGTATTCATTCTATTAGCATGGAACCTATATAGAGGATAATAAATATCATACTATCTATTGAACCACTATAACACAAGTATATAATAGAGTTACTCAAAAATCTTTAGGATGATAATGTCTCAGTGTTGCAATGATTTCTCTAGACATTTAATCCTACTGTATATTTATTATAGTATATTTTCAAGGTCAAAGTTTCAAATTTGAACAATGGATTCAAATATAAATTTTCATTGAATATTTACAGAACTGATGTTTTTGTTGTGTTTTCAAGGTAGGGTGTCACTCTAGCCCAGGCTGACCTGGATTTCACTAAGTAGTATCAGGGTGGCCTCAAACTCATGGCAATCCTTCTACCTCTGCCTCCTGAGTGCTGGGATTAAAGATGTGCACCACCAAGCATGAGTTTATTGTTTCTTTTATTTGTTAAATAAAAATATTTGATCCAGTATCCATGTGGTAGTTTTATCTCTGATCACAAGTTAGCTTATTCAATGCTAAAACATGCATAATCTTTGTGAATATTAATATATGTGTATATGTATTTGTACATGGATTACATACATTTATTAAATTATCTACATTTCAAAATCTAGAGTCTCTATATATCTTCTTTCATATTTTTGCATAAAAAAGACTATAATTTATTTTAGAAAGCTTTTAATCATGGCAAAGTAAACATACCAAAAATATTATTTTAATCATTTTAAAAATGCTGTTCAGCCATATTATTCATATTCATATAAGGATATTCACATTCTTGTACAACCAATTTCTAGAACATTTTCTTCTTGCAAACTGAAACTCAACATCCATTAAACTTTACCTTTCTTTCTTTCCCATAGCCTCTGCCAACTATCATTTTAGTCTCTGTTAATATGACTTTGACTCCTTGTAGATGTTCCTGTCAGTATAACAATACTGTATTTGTCCTTTTGTCACTAAGTCTGGCTTATTTCCTTAGAATAGCATCTTCCAAATCATCCATGTTTTAGTGTATTTTAGGATACCCATTCTTCCTCTTATGTATATACCTTGTTTTCTGTCTCTTAGGTATGTGATTAATACTTCTGTAAACACAGGACTACAAATGTATCTTTAGTTCTTTAAGTGGTCAAAAGACATCTGTTAATTTCTGTTTTTGACATTAACTTCATGGACCCAAAGTCATGTGGTCTAGCTGTATGACTATATGATATCTATTTCATATTATATAGCTATAGAAAGCCTATTCTATACATATGAACTCAGTTAAGGTAGTTAATAAGATCATACCTTATAGTCATTTTTATTTAAGTAGATATTTGAACAATTTGTAATAATAGCTTATTAACTTTCCAAATTTGTTGGAGGTTTTCTATTTGCTAGTTTCAGTGTGCTTGTTAATATTTTGAAGCTTTTTCATTAGATTCATTAATATTTAAAAATATTATATATTCCTAATGGCCTCTAGATCATTGTCAATATGCATCTTTATGTTCTTCATCCTTTCATTTTTATTTTTGAGACAGGGTCTTATGTAACTCCAGTTTGCTTCAATCTTGCTATGTAGCTGACAGTGACCTTGAACTTTTTATCTATCCTCTTGCCCATACCTCTCAAGTACTGCTATTGCAGACACATACCACCATGACCAGTTTCAGGACTCCAGTTTAGGATTTCATACATATGATATAGTTGAAAATTTTCAAACATGCACAAAATGTATTTTTTAATAATTTCCTCCTATCACCTTCAAAGTTTTCACACCACCATTCCCCATAAACTGAACCTGTACTTCTGACTGGTCCCTGCCCTATCTTGATACATTTTTAATTTTTTCCCCTTCCTTTGTCATCCACATTGAAATGCTGATGAGCTCAATCTTGTACAAGTCTGGTGCAGGTACTGTTCAACCAGGAGCAACTTCCTGTACAGAGAACAGTAAGGCAAAGTATTCCTCCCCACCCATTGGCTCTTACACTCTTTCTACCTCTTCAGTTATTTTCATTGAGCCTTGGAGGGCATGGAAGGGATGTCTCATTTAGAGTTGAACATTCAACAGTCATGTTCTCAGGATTTTGATAAGATTTGAGTCTTCCCAGTTCTCACTGCCATCTGCTAAAGAAAGCTTCTCTGAACAAAGGTGAAAGAAGAACTATCTATAGGAATAAACATCAATGTAAGGACAGTTTGATGGGTGCAAAATATCCATTGTGTCACATAATAATAGAAGTTTCATTCCTGTCGTCTAGGACCTTCCCAGCCATAGAGGTTTTTGACTAGGTTTTCAGTAACACACATGACTTGCCTGGTATGGAACAGACATCAAATACAATCAGAGAGCAGATGGTTACCCCCATAAGAGTTATGAAATAGTTTTATCAGTCGCTCATCTTACCTTCCCAGCTAGTTATGCTGTCCTGAGATTCCATTGGTGATTGAAACTGTTAATAGAATTTCTCGCCCAGTAGCCTACACCTTACAGAACTATGGCTGCAATATAGCATGAAGAAGGCTTCCAGCACATATCCTGCTGAACTTTTCAGTGAGCTAACGTCTACAATTGTCTAATACATTATTGCTATTATGTTTTCTTTCTTTTTTTTTTTTTTTTTTTTGGTTTTTCGAGGTAGGGTCTCACTCTAGCTCAGGCTGACCTGGAATTCACTATGTAGTCTCAGGCTGGCCTTGAACTCATGGCAATCCTCCTACCTCTGCCCCTCTGCCTCCCAAGTGCTGGGATTAAAGGCGTGCACCACCACACCCGGCTTATGTTTTGTTTTCATATAAAATATTTTTATATATTCTGTGCCTTTTTAATTAGTACATAGTTTTGTAGGCAACTTAAAATGACACCTGGCAATTAATGCCTTAAAATATGATATTTATTTGAAAGTACTTAATTTTTATATGATACCACTATAGTATAGATAATGTAATCCTCTCATATTGTTATTAGACTTGATTTCTGCTCTACAATTCAACTTTTGTACAGCCATTTGGTTAAATATATTTTTGTTCAATTTTATTGGCTTCTATTCTTGATTACAGTAATGTACTCTTCACCATTCTAGTAATTTCTTTTATTTAAATTAATTAATTAATTAACTTGCAAGCAGATAGAGAGAAAAGACATACAGATAAACTGGTGTTCCAGGACCTCTAGTCACTGCAAATAAACTCTATATGTAGGCACCACTTTGGGCATGGGGCTTTACTTGGGTACTGGAGTCAATAGGCTTTACAGGCAAGGATTTTAACCACTGACCAATCTCTCCAGCCTCCCTTCTAGTAATTTATGTGAATAGTTTCTCATATAGGAATCATATTTACAATAACTATCAAATAATATGATACATTATATTATTTTGTTTGTTAAAGTATCTAAAGGATGTATCTTCTAAAACTATGTCAAGTGACAAGATTGCTATGCAAGTTACTTTATAAAAAAATTAGCCTGTATAATTTTATTTATTAGTTGCAGGCTTTAGAGCATCCTATCTGAGATTAGAATTATGGAAATCTTCTATTGTTGAACTGCTTAATTAAGAGATAATTTTAACAAAAAGTTTTCATTACACTAACGTATATTTCTAATTCTCTTGAAGATATAGTGATTTCATTCAATTTTCTCTAGCTATTTTATTATCTGACTTTCATATATCCATTATTCCCTAAAACTAATTTAAGTGTCATATTTAATATTAGATAGAGCCCACTCTAGTCAGTATCTATCAAATTAACACAATAGCAGAGATAATTAACTTATGAATAGAAAAGGTTTAGGTGGGTTCCTGTTTTTTGTAGTTCCATTGCTTTTACGCATTTTGTTATGGTTTTAGAACACGATGAGGAGCACATGCTCACTTCAATGACACAAAACCAAAGGTTGCACTGAGCCTGTTGCTTCAATCATCATGGAGGGTACTTCAAAGACCCATACTGTGCCTCACCTCCGACAATTTCTACCAGGGACAGCCTAAGTACCAAGTCTTTAAAATCTGGCTCTTTCGTGGTGGTATGCTCACCATTCAAATTACAGCAGGGTCTAATCTTATTGATCCAATGAGAGGTGATAGCGCATCTGAATCCTAAAAATTTTTAAAGTTTGGAGGATGAAAATCTCTGTTTCTCCACTTGTCCAGTTCTGAT
This sequence comes from Zapus hudsonius, assembly GCA_004024765.1. Lineage (NCBI taxonomy): Eukaryota > Metazoa > Chordata > Mammalia > Rodentia > Dipodidae > Zapus > Zapus hudsonius. The sequence goes on from PVHP010002404.1 coordinate 69,899, forward strand.
ATTATGGACAAAACTATAGTATCAAAATTAATAGTGCGACATCAAATCAACTTCAGCTTTCAGATGGAGTAGTAACATTAATGCATTTACCAGTGACGGGCAAGATGGTGGGTTTTAATGAATTCCTCTTCCTAGAAGAAAGGTCCCACACAATACAATGAATATGTTAAAAAGAAAGATCTAAATTGCAGACATCCTAAGACACTCTACTTTTCTTCTAGGAACCCATCTTTCTTCATCTCTTCTTTTATGTATAATCACCGTTATCTTGTTGAACTGTAGTGGATAGATAGCTTACTATCTCATAAATTTTAGTAATCATTTTTGGCTACAATAGAGACTCCCCTAGGAAGCAAATAGCCACAGCAGGGTCAACATTGTTCATTTTGAGGGTGCCTGCCTTATTGCCTTGAATTCTGAACACCACAGATGTCTTCGTACATTATGTTAGAAAATGTGGTGGTTTGAATCAGATGCTATCATAAACTCATATGTTTTGAATGCTTGGTCCCCAGCTGGTGGCCATTTTGGAGAAAGATCCTTGCTAGAAGAGTTGTGTTGTTGGGGATGGGCATATATGTGTGTTATGCCCAACTCCATTTTACTAGAGTTCACTTAATCTCCTGCTGCTGCTTTCCACCTGCTGTGCCAGAGGTGGTGTTCAGTGACCGCTTGCCATGCTTTCCCATGCTATCATGATATCCCCTTGAGAGTATAAGCCAAATAAAAACTTTCCTCCCATCATCTTTTTTTTTTAGTTGGGTGTTTTATGACAGCAAAGAACAGATAACTACAACAGAAAATTGATTCCAGTGCAGTGGGATCCTTGCTGGTAGAAACCTGACTGTGTGGCTTTTGTCCTTTTGCAACTGATTTGCATGAGTAACATGGAAGGATTTGAGATCTTGGCCTAAGAGATGCCATACAGTGTTGTCATCATCAGAGTTTGAGGGATTATTATGGTCATAGTTGAAAGACCTAAGGCAGAAAGAACTGTGCAGGCTTGGATTGTGAGGGAAGAAAGGGCTTTGTCTAGACTCCGTTATAGGCAGTTCGTGTAAGAGGCTGTGTGGTGAGAAACTTTTTCCCTAGGGTGAACACATGTCTCCTCCCTCAGATATGACACAGACAATAGACCAAAGGATGATTACATCGCAACAAGTTTCTTGAACCATTGAGTTTATTGGTGTTTACTTGGCTGACCCAAAGACCACCACATCACCACATAGTCCCAACCCATCCTGGATGGTGATCCTATGAAAGCTAAATCATGAAGTCCTCCTTATAGTTAATATTTGACCTCCTAAATAATCTAGTTATTTTCCAGGATCACTTGCAGCTGGGGGAAGGGCATGCAGGTACATTTACTGTAACTTCATGTGAGGGTCTTATGAACCTCTCTTTTCCCTTCTATTAGGGAGTTGTCAATAGCTCCAATACCATGATTATAGACATTGTATCACAGTATTGTTTTGCTCCATAGGTGCCTTAGCTATTGGTCCAAAGTATTTATTACCTCAAGATGGCTTTATGTTAGTTCTAGAGAAAAGCAAGGTGCTTTTAGATGCTTTTCCTAGTAGGGAAAATGTAATTACCACAAGAAACATGTGAGTCCATTATATGGTCAGAAGCCTTTAGGCATTATTCATGTGATCCTCCTTCAGGCCAAGGATAATAAGTCCTTTCCTGTGGTATTTGAGATCATCTTCAGTAGTACCTCACATTCAAGTCCTGTATGGGTCTACTGTGTGCTGTACTCACTGATTAAGTACTTGATGAAGGTCCTAAAGCATTCTGTCATTAGGTGTCCAATCGTTTCCTAGTGTGGAGGAATTTGGAAGCTAAACTCACTATTTACTAACAATTGAATATTTTCACAGGTGGTGAAATTGTTTTTATGATCCAGACTAAATATCAAACCAGCTTTTAGGAAGGTTCATGTCAAAGCAACTGAAGTTAGGGGATTTAGGATTCCTGGAATAAAGATTTTTTTTTCTAATGTACTTGTTTCTTTTTCTTGCATCAATATTAATCTCTTTGCTTTTCTATCGTTGTATCATCCATTCTGTTCCATTCACTTACTGTTTCTGTACTAATATCATATGATTTTATAACTACACCATTGTAAAATATCTTTAATAAAGCTAAGTTCTTGTTCCTTCCTTTGAATTTAAGCAATTTTTTATAAAAACTGGAATTAGTTTCTTATATTCCTAAAAACATTAAGGTAGAATTTAATTAACATTTAATTTAATATATCACTTAGTATGAATATATAGTTGTATTATTTAGCAATATTTTTTACTGATGAGTGTGGTATGTATAATTTACATTACTACAATATTTTCTTTCCAAGAGTAATTATCATGTATATTCATAAAAATATGGAATATATTTTATTCTCCTCTGATGACTTTATAATTTAATATATTAAATTTGTATTTTATTTTCAGTATAGTAATTTTTGGTTTTGGGAAGAACTAGAGAGTAATAAGTTTCTCATTAAATTAAAACACTTATACTCAAGTGTATATAAATAATAAATTTAATAATTGTCACAAGGTGAAGAACAATATATAAATCTTTCCTGGATAAAGAATTCAAACACAAACTTCCAGTGCTTTCTACTAAGTACTGTTTCCTCCCTCTACTAAAAAGTCATATTGAACATTTTATAACCAAATATTTGTTTGATTACTTATTGAGTTTTACATAAATGTCACTCACTATAGTGTTTTATGTATCATTTATTTTCTTCAAACCGTAATGTGTTTTATGTTTCTTTTCTGTACACTGTAACTTAGTTTCATGGTTTTATGATATTCTATTATCTGTGTAACTATTTTCAAATTTTTCTACATTTGGTGGGCTTTGGGACTGTTTATATTTTGACTATAATTCACAATGTCACTATACATTTTGTATGTATATATAGGTGTAAATTTTATGTTCTTTTTAGTAAGGAGCTTCACATGTGTACCTGTCATGTTTCTGTGTGAATTCCATGTCTCTGTATTACCACACTTGGGCCATTCATCGAAGCACATGACATGTCCAGCTGCATCATACACCTTCTGTGATATTAAGCCAAAACTACACAACTTCCACCAACCTTCACCCCCAAATCCAGCACTCTCTTTCCTATATTTAGAAATGATTCTGATGTCAGCTTATATTTCATTTCATTTTTGGTTTACCTTAATGGGAGCTAATCAGATTGTCTTTATGGAACATTCAACTAAGCAAAATTTTAAAATGAAATTTTACCTTAATTTTTTTGAAAAATTTTTTTACTTTTTATCTGAAAAAAGTCACTTTGTTCTACACACACACACACACACACACACACACACACACACACACACACAAACAAACACACACACAGAGGCATCTTCCTTCTTTGACACCTGAATAAGTTAAAAGAAAAGTCAGGTAAAATACAACAAAATGAGCTAGTAACCACAACAGCAGGACAGAGTCATGAAACACTGACTAATATGTTACAAACAATAGGAAAATGGAAAATATATAGAAGAATACTGGTTATTTAATAAAGAGCTACTGTCCTCATTGCTTAGATATTAGAGTTCTCCTCAGTCCCAGAAAGGAGTTCCAGGCTGTGTAGAAGAAAACATAACTTGGACTAATTGAACAGTGGAAATTGTGAGGTTGTATTGGCAGAACTTGGAGGAAATCCATTCTTCTGCTTCTTGGAGAAGCTATAAGTCACTGCAATACTGCCTGATGATATTGCTGGCTTTGGTTGATCTCATCTTCTATGAACTTTAGGAGCTATTCCCTGAAGGAAGTGCAAGAGACCAGAAGTTTCCTGAGAAGCTTCTGGGCTGCTCAGGCTGCAGAGAGAGGACACTCATGCCACGAAGCAGCTCCATCTCCTCCTGCCTCATCTCTCTAGAATCACACTAACTTTGGCTAAAAAGAAAACACCAAAGAAAATATATACACATATATATTTCAAGGAGATTTATTTTCAGAGAATTGGCAAAACAGAATGAATTTGTATCTGAAAGGTAAAGCTTATTTTCTGGTTTGTTCTTTGTCCCACCAAATACAAAATAACTCCTTTTCCACACTTCAAATTTTTAATAATCCTGTTCCATCTTCTTATCATTTTTTAAGGGAAATGGCTCATCCTTATTACATACATATACACTTTAATTGAATGGGAAACACTGAAAACTCCCAAAGAATGTGTTTTACCTTATGAATGCAAGGTGAGGTAATACCCAGTCTCAATCTGAGTTTAATGATGTCCTATGTCCGTATGTGACCAGATCCCACCTCAGTGTCTGCAAGTTGAACTTGTCCATGTCTGTTTCTCTTTCTATATTTTGTGTTATCTCTCCCCCAGATATCCAATTTAGAGACAAAGGTTTTCCTATTTCTTATTTTTTTTTAATTTCTCATTTTATTTTTCTATTGTTTTTGCAGGTGTATGTGTATGTATTCCATGTTGTGTTGGCACAGATGTGCAGTTGTGTGTGTGTGTGTGTGTGTGTGTGTGTGTGTGTATATATATATATATATATATATATATATATATATGATGACCTCAGGTAACTCAATTGCTCTCTGCCATATTCATGGAGAAGTGTCTCTTGTGGAATCCAGTGCTCACCACTTCAGGTAGATAAGCTTGCTCATTGAGCCCAGGTATCTTCCTGTTTCTGTCTCCCCATAGTTGGTATTACAGACATGCACCACCATGGTTGACATTTATGTGGGTGATGAGCTTGTTTGAAAAGCACTTGACTAAATGAGACATTGCCTCAGCCCCATTCCACACCTTATTCTGCATATTCACTTAATTAATCAAATAACAGTGACACTACTGTTCATTTGCTGGCTTTTTATCACTGTTCTTTTTTTGATCCAGGTGTCTTAAAGCATTTCTAAACTATTGTGATTTTTCTCCCTGTCTTTGTCTTGCATTTTACAAGCCTCTTATTCACTCTTACTATACTTGCCCCAGTTAGCTAATAAAATAAAAACCTCATCATTTAGCTGCCTTGCTGAAATCATCCACTAGTTCTCTACTGGTTAAAGTAATGCTTTTCAATTTATGCTCTTAGGAATGTTAAGGTGAATAACGTGACCTTCAGGTGCAATGGAGAAGAAAAGGAGCAGACAAAGAGAGCTTCCTACCAAGTAGCTCAACTTCACCTCTTTTGCATATCTTTTGTGAATAAGATAAGATATTGAATGCAATATTTCAATATAAACAACTATTGTGAAATTCCAAACAGTTCTGTAAACACTGGAGATATAGGATGAATTCTAAATAATTGATATGACATCTACAATGTAACTTTTCACTCTTCTTTTCCTGACCTCTAACTCTTCATACACTACCAAGAAAGAAAAGAATCCACTACAGCCCTATCCAGTTTTTCAAAGTTCCTTGAATATGCCCTCTTCTTAAACTCATTATTTCAATAAATTTCTTTAATACTTATGATGTACCAGGTATATTTCTGAGAGCTGAGGGAATAATAGTGGTTAAGAGAGAAAAAATAAATTGTTGATGTATAGAATATAAGTACATAAAATTACTATGAAAGACTAGGAGATTATTATAGGGGATTGTCTAGTAGGGGATAGTACAGGGGATATGGTGGAATAGAGTTGAAAGTGTAGATCTGATATCCAGGGAAAATCTTCAAGTGATGGTAACATATTAATTAAACCCCAAAGGTGCAGAGTGACAAAAGCAGTTTAGACATGTTAGGGAAAAACATTCCCAGAGGGAGTAGAGATAATGCAATCATTCAGACAGGACCATGCCTAGGATATTAAGGGAACACCAAAAAAGCCAATGCAACTAATATAGAAGGATTTTATTTTATTATTATATTATTTTTTTATTGTCCATAATGAGTTACAACATTTAGTGGGCAAACAATGAGTTGTTATCCCCAATTCCCCGCTGCCCTCCCCTCCCCACTCTGCTGGGTCGTCTGGATCAATCCTTGTGACAGGGGACCATGGATAGCCTAGTATTCAGCCAGGTTCTCCTGGCCATGCCTCTGGATATTCTCCCCCACCACGGCTCTCACAATCTTTCTGCCCCCTCTTCCACATAGTTCCCTGAGTCGTGGTGGGTGAGTATTAAGGCTGCTTTAAGGTTGTGAGCTTAGGGGTCTTTGTGTCGAAAATCGTTGGTTTCTGTTCCACTGGCTAATCCTGTGTTGATTTAATGGCTGTGGCTGTGGGCCCCTTGTTCATCTCGTCTTTCTCTGCGGAGTTCCATTTGGATCCTCCATTGTATGACTGTGGTGGCCCCTCTCTTGCCAGGACCTCAGCTATCAGCCTACGGTCGGTTGGTAGGGTTAGATGAGCCCCAGCACTCTCGCTGCATCCTGAAAAATACAAACACAATCTCCATCGGAGAGTGAGATCAGTGTAGGTTAACAAATTTACACAATTCTGGATTTTAGTAGCCTCCCTGTCAATTGGTCCCATAGTGCATCTTGTCTTGGGAGCCCAAGAGTATGGGATCCGGTGCCCATCACCCTGAATCCCAAGTTCCAGACAAGGTGACCCCCTCACTAAGTGGAAAATTGGCCGAATTGAAAGCTGTTGATTGTCTCCCCCAGGCCCAGGCTCCTCCATTACACAAGTGCTCCTTTCTTGGTTCGCTGCTCACACCCATTAGGAGGTATGGTCAGCCTACTCATAACCGCTGATTGTGTTTCCTGTCAGTGGTCTCTGTTTACTCCAGTTGTTGTTGATCAGTTTCCCCTGGCAGCCTGTGCAGTGCTTTCCAGCACTACACTAACTGCCTTCTGGGGGCTGGATACCATTCCGGATGTTGAAGGGTTTCTCGATGCTGATCAATGGCAGTCTGTGGTTTCTTCAGTGTAGCGTGTTTCATAATATTTGACATGGCAATAACATATAAGTATTCATAGTTTTTAGTTTAATCAGGCTGCCATAAAAATTATCAGAAACTAGTTGGCTTAAGCAAATGGAAATTTATTCTCTCATAGTTTTGGAGGCTATAAATATGAAATAAAGCTGTTGGTAGATTTAGTACCTTCTAGAAAATCTGAAAGAAAATTCTTTCCATGCTTCTGTTCTACACTTTCATAAACTGTTGGCAGTTCTTGACATTGAACTGTTTTATAGCTGTATCACTCCAATTTCTATGTCTACCATTTCATTCCTTCTTTTCCTCCTACGTTTTCTCTCCTGTCTTACTCACCCCATCCAAGATGATCTCACATTGAAATCCTTCTTAATATCATTGATGCCCTGTTATAATAAGTTTGCATTCACAGATTCTAGATAGATATATTAGAGGGTATGTGGAAGAGGTAGCTGCTGTTCAACTCACTGCAGATGGTAGAAACTGAGTTTTGGTAACCTAATACTTGGTTTTTCAACTTCTGATGAATTATTAATATTTAAAAAAGTGGAAACATGCATGGAGTCAATAGAATTCTCTCCTTAAAATATACAAGAAAACAAAAAGAAATAACATGTCATTCATATTTGCCTTTCCATTTGTACATGTCTGACTTTTCACTGTCAAGATCTGTATGTACCCTAACCCCAGGCCAGGTAAGGGAACTGTCAATTTGCTTCCCACCTGCCCACCAACCCCAACTTCATGCATGCCCAACCCCCAGCTTGATCCTGCTGCTGATGGTCTGAGTTCCCCCGACACTGCCTGGCACCAGAGGAACCAAGCGCATACCCCACCCTGCTGAACTGAGAGCTTGCACTAACCTCACCAGTCCCCATCGCCAACAAAGGCAAGTGAAAAATCAGTCTCTCAACTGGAACTGGCCACAAAGCTAAAAGAACACACAAGCTGTGTGTCCCAAATCAAGCTCACCTACCCCCACTTTGGAAGTTCCCATTGAAGATATGAAAGAAAGAGCACAGATGCAAGCCCAGGAGGGGATGACAACATGCTCAGAACATCTCTTCATGGAGTCTATAACCAGATTATTAGCAGAAATGGAAACTAACATTAATCATTTAAGTGGAAAGGTTCAGAATCATCTCACAAACTTCACCACCAGGCTTAAGAAAATTGAGAAAAAACAGATGACTTTGGTAGAACAGTAAATGAGCTAGAGGCAAACCAGCAATCAGAGTAGCTAAAGAATCAGCTGGCTAACCCGACCAAAGACATAATCAAATACAAGAATGATTACCAGGAAGCATTAAGTCAAACTTTGAAATGAAAATGCAACTCAACATAGAGATGGAGATAATGCAAAAAGTTGTATTGGAAACCCAAAATCAAATGGAGATATTAAAAACATCTCAAGAATCACTCACTATCAGAGTTAATAACCTGGATGATAGAACCTCAGACATGGAAGACAAAGCAGAAGAAAGAAATCACGATAACAAAGACTTGGATAAGTTCAAAAAAGCAGGTGAACAAAATAAGAGAGGCCCTGATTAGGGCAGGATGTAGCCTAACCCCAAGAGAAATTGCTCCGGCCTGGAACTCCCTGTACCCTTCATTGCTTAGTTCCCATACTAACCTGTTGATTCAAGAGACCCATAAGGTCCCACAAAATAAGACAGGTTTATGTCAAAGCTCTTGAAATACCTGCCCCAGGCAAAAGGTAATACCCTATTGCGGAAGTACACAGATTGTCATCATACAACACCAAGAGACCTTGTTTAATATAGAATGATATCCAGCCCCCAGATGTTAGTATCTGTAGTGCTGGAAAGTGTTACACAGCTGCTAGGGGAATTTGACCAAAGATATTCTGAGGAAGCGGACATCATTGATACACAGCACTGAATGATGCTACAAGGATGCTAAATATTGCTAGAGACCTGTAACACCAAGAAGTGGCAGTAAAACTAGGTGGGTAATCAACAGCTTGTTCATTGGCTTAGAGATCTGCTCAGAGGCAGGCACCTCTTTACTGTAACTGGCAACGATAGTAAGCCCATATGAGGACCAAGAACCTGGACTCCAAGGAGAAACCCCAACTAACTAGAGATATACAGAGAGGCTGTACCCATTAGAATAGCAACAAGTAAGCAGTTTTTCTCCTTTAACATATACTGACCTCACTCTCATTGGAAATTCTGTTTGTATGTTTCAGAAGCTAGGGAGAACTGTGGGCAACCCAATCCCAACAACAGGACCAGAAATATTGATTGTCACCCAGGCAGGAGATGAACCACCCCTTACTTATGATGTACAGCCCAAATGAAATCTTTGAGGAAGTGGCGAGATGAGCAACAAAGCTACCTTCACAGCAAGTCAGATAACCCGTGCAAGGATAATGGAGACAGACACTGAGGATACTCAACACAATCCAGACCTCAACAGTAAAGCAGACTTAAAACTCACCCACTATGATTCAGGGATCTGAGTGGAAGAGGAGCGGAAAGATTGTAAGATCCATGGTGGGTGAGAGAAAAAACTGGCTACCTCTTTTACAATTCATAACCCCCTATCCCATGGACTGGTCCAGCAAGACCACTTAGGAGAGCTCCCAGCAGGGTGGGGACAGGGACGAGGGAAATAGGGATACCATCATAAGACATGATCATATAATGTATCTAATTATAGACAATAAATATGAAACCAGGATTGTATTTATGCATATCTCTCACTGTTATAACAAACTTATGTGTATAATGGCAACTAACCCCCTTAGATCTGGGGAATTAGAATGGGTAGTTCAGTATTAAAAATTCTATGACATAAATATGCCTGCAAGATGAAAGCCAAGTTAGATGAATCTATTGGGGAAATAAAATTTATTTGTACATGTCCAGCCTGTAGAAGCAGAGACATTTTGCCATGTGGAGAGTAATTTGAATGTGTTGGATGTAGTAGTTTTATTACTTAATCTTTGTTGTAAATTTAAAAATATTATCTTTGTTGCTTAGTAGTGCAGTAAAGTTCTTGACAGCAATGAGCTGGAATAAATTAAAGTGGTTTCTTAAATTAAAAATGTGTTGGAAATTAATTATGACACCCAGATTAGGCTGAAGAAAACTACTAATATTTTGTTGCAATGCGAAATACCATAAAATCATAGTATACTGTACAGAATGAGAACAAGATGTTTAATACAGTAGTTTGCATGCAAACTAATTAATACCCAAATGAACTCTTTATCCTAACCTCCATAAATCATTATTCATTCATTCATTTATTATAATTTCTTTTATTTATTTATTTATATGTGTTGGGATTATGTAAATGCTATGGTCTCTTGCTACTGTAACTGAACACCAGACATATACAACATTATTTGCATCTGGCTTTATGAGGATAATGAGGAATTGAAGCCAGGCTGGCTGGCTTTGCAGGGAAGTACCATTTTTTTTTTTTTAATCTGGGACGATGTTAGCATATTTTTTATTTTATTTACTTTTTTATTTTATTTTTATTGTCCATAATGAGTTACATTATTTAATGGTCAAACAATGAGTTGTTATCCCCAGTTCCCTAATACCCCTCTTCCCCATCCTCAATCAGCTGGATATCCTTCTCCGTGGGCCGTCTGGATCAGTCCTTGGGGCAGGGGTTCATGGATAGCCTAGTATTCAGCCAGGTTCTCCTGGCCCTAGTATGTTGTTACTCAGGGGCATCAAGCCTCTAGATATTCTCCCCCACCACGGCTCTCACAATCTTTCCTCCCCCTCTTCCGCTCAGTTCCCTGAGTGGTGGTGGGTGAGTATTAAGGCTGCTTTAATGTTGAGAACTTAGGGATCTTTGTGTCAAAATACATTGGTTTCTGTCTCACTGGTTTATCCTGAGTTGATTGAATGGCTGTGGCTGTTGGTCCCTTGTTCTTCCCATCATTCTCTGTGGGGTTCCATATGGATCCTCCACAGTATGACTGTGGTGGCTAATCTCTTGCCAGGATCTCAGCTATCGGCCTGCAGATGGTTGGTAGGGTTGGATGAGCCACAGCTCTCTTGCTGCATTCTGAAAGATATAAACACAATCTCCATCGGAAAGTGAGATCAGTATAGGTTAACAGAGATACACCATTCTGGATTACCTAGATTCTATTTATAGTGGCTTCTCCATCCATGGCTCCCATAGTGCATCTCTTCTTGGGAGCTGAAGAGTCCGGGTTCCAGTGCATATCACCCTAAGTCCCCAGTTCCAGTTAAGGGTTCCCCCTCTCTAAGTGGAATATTTGGCCAAATTAAAAAGCTGTTGATTGTCTCCCCCAGGCCCACACCCCTCCATTGCACAAGTGCTCCTTTCTTGGTTTGTTGTTCTCTCCCAGTAGGAGGTGTGTTCAGCCTACTCACAGCAACTGACTATGTTTCATGCCAGTCGTCTGTTTGCTCCAGCTGTCATTGACCAGCTTCCCCTGGGAGCTTATGCAGTGCCTTCCAGCACTACAGTAACTACCATCTGTGGGCTGGTTATAATTCTGGACCTCTAAGGGTCTCGTGATGTTGATTGATGGTATTCTGTGGTTTCTTCAGCAACAGGGTTTTGCCTCGGGCCTGGGGAGGGCATTCAAGAGCTTTGACATAATTCTGTCTTGTTTTTGGAACCTCATGGGTCAATGGTCAATAGCTCAGTGAGGGAAGGATCCTGAGCAAATCTCCTGTAGCTCAGGAAGTGCAACAGTCACTTAACCAATGGGACCTGATCAGGTTCAAAAGCTTCTGTACAGACAAAAACACCATACTCAGAGCCAATAGACCCCCTCTAAACTGGGAAATGATTTTTTTCCAGCTACAATTCAGACAGAGGCCTAATTTCCAGAACCTACAGAGAACTCAAAAAAATTAATAACAAAAACTCAAACTGCCCCCTCACAAAATGGGGCACTGATCTCAACAGAGAAATCACAGAGGAAAAAAACTCATATGGCCTTTAAGCACCTGAGAAAGTGCTCGGCATCCTTAAGCATCAGGGAAATGCAAATAAAAACCGCAATGAGTTTCTCCTTACTCCAGTCAGAATGGCAATCATTAAAAAATAAAAAAAAAAACAAACAATAATTTCTGGTGAGGATGCAGGCAAAAAGGAACCCTCCACTTCTGGTGGGATTGCTAGCTTGTTCAACCACTTTGGAAAGCACTGTGGAGACTCATCAACAGAATGGCATATAGAACTACCAGTGGACCCAGCTATCCCTCTACTAGGGATCTATCCACAAGATGTCACTCCTCAGGAGAGTGCAACTATGTTTGTAGTAGCTCAATTCATAATAGCTAAGAATTGGAATCAACCAAAATGCCCTTCCATGGAGGAATGGATAACAAAACTCTGGTATATTTACACCATGGAATTCTATTCAGATGAAAGGAAAAATGACATAATGAAATTTAGGAAAAAATGGTCTGATTTGGAGCAGATCCTAAGTGATCTCTCAAAAGCACAGAGAGCTGGACTGGAGAGATGGCTCAGCGGATAAGGCACTTGCCTCTAGTGCCTAAGGCCCTGGGTTCAATTCCCCAGGACCTATGTAAGCCAGACCGTGGTGGCCCTGGTGTTCGTTCTGTCTGTCTGTCTGTCTGTCTGTCTCTCTCTCTCTCTCTCTCTCTCTCTCTGCTTGAAAAAATAGATAAATAAAATATTTTAAAAAAGCACAGAGAGCCAAACACTGCATATTCTCCCTCATATGCTGTAGGTAACCAGGATAACCGTAAACTCTATGCAGACTAGTAGAAAGAAGTGAGAGGTTATGAATGAGGGGTAAGGGATGGGGGAGGGGAGTGGCTTAAGCATGAGGCTACACCAAATTGGGTTCAAAATCATAAAATCCTAATGAGCATACTGTAACCACTACTGAGCAAGTAGTGGGCGTCATCTGGCAAGAGGGGCCATGAATAGTAGGGGAGAGAGTATAGGAAAGCACCATTAACTAGTGAGTCATCTAATCGGCCTTTAAATCAATTTTAATCTTTATTTCTCAGTTAATAATGGCTTCACTTTTTCCCCATTCAATTCAGTAAAAATAAAACTTTTGGATTTGATGTTGCTATAGTGAAATATCAATCAAAATTGAAATTACCTATTATAAATGCAGTTAAATGATTCAGCACTTAAAATACAATGAAATATATTTAAAGAAACATTTTGTTACAGAAAAGGTAACGTTGACAGCAAAGGCAAATACAATATTAGGGATATATATTATTGATTATAAAAGTGCTATTAACCTGAAATATATCCTCTCCAAAAACGTATATTGAAACAGTAGATTATCTAATCCCAATGTGACAATTTGGAAGAAGTGTCTGGGGTTCATAGATAAGAGCCTAATTCAATAAACCTGGAGAGACTGACTCTACAACCTCCCTTTTCCTTCTTTCTCCCTTGAACTACTATTGGGGAAAGGTCACATGAGGGCACAAGAGGCAGTTATCCACAAATCAGGAGCAGAGCGCTCACTAGAAAGGTGTTATTCTGACACCCTAATCATGACTTTTTAACTTCAAGAAACATGTAAATATATATTTTCAGTTTAGGCTATCCCGTCTTTGATACCTTTTTTAAATTTTTAAATTTTATTTATTTATTCTTAATATTTAGGGACACTCTATGAACAATTCTTGTGTTGGTACTCTCATTTCCCTCCTCCCTGCCCCAATCCATTGAGGGTCTTCCTCTGTGTGTTTAGTGGAATGGTCCATGGGATTGAAGGCTATAAATTGTATAAGCATTAGCCATTTTTTTCTTTAGGAGGGCAATGCCTCTGGACATTCCCTGCACAATGACTCTTACAATCTTTCCACCCTCTTTTCTTCAAAATTCCCTGAGCCATGGTGGGTGAGTTTTAAGTCTGCTTTACTGTTGGCTCTTAAGAGTCTCTGGATTTCTACTTTGGATCATTTTGAATATCCTTGGCTTTTGTCTCCATTTTCCTTGACTAGATTGTCTAACTTGCTATGGAGGCAGCACTCTTGCTCATTTCATCACTTTGTCTATGGTTACATTTGGTCTGTATATGATGTTAGGGGTGGCCTTGGATCACAGTTCCAGCGAAGGGTTCCTTGCCACTTTTGCACAGATAAGAACTTCTTGCTTTGCTGGTCCCTGCCATGCAACAGTGTCCCCTGCTTTCTCCAAATATCCATGGCCTATTTCCCTGGCAGCTCATGTAGCACCTTATCTCATACTGAACAGAGGGGACATCACTAGACACATGAAATTTGAATAAAAAGCAATCTAACCCAAACATTTGGAGTTATTTTAAAAGATTTTTCCTGGTGATAACGATTTAATGTGGTTGCTGCTGAAGTTATGTTTAATTAATCACTTTCTGAAGCTTGACTTTTCATTTAGATAAAATACTCTTCTAGAATAAATTTGCTATTTTAGCTGTTCGGTTTTCTCACACACATATGAAAAATGAAGTTATAACCCCATTAACTTTACATTATACATTGGTAGTTTGAGATGAAGTCCATTAAGTGATAAAATAGGAAAATAGTTAATTGAAATAATGTGTTGACTTTACCTCTTCAATTAATTAACTAAAAGTAAAACTTTTGAATATTTATACTAGACCAGTGAAATATCTTGACAAAATTGAGGTTACTGATATTATAGATTTGATTAAGTGTTTTGGCATTTAAATAAATCACAAAAATAAATCTTTCTGCAGGAATTATGAAATACAAATAATATGTTTACTAAATAAAAATTTTGGAACTTCATATGGTAAACAGTGACTTTATTGCTTTATTCAAACAAATACCAATAAAATACAGGCTGAATATGTGCTATTTGCTCTATTTTCCTCTCTTTCTTTCAAGCTCTCTCTCCCTCTCTCTGTCTCTTTCTCACATACACATAAACAGTATGTTGTAGCAAGATTGACTGCAGTTCAGCTTTTTTAGTGTTAAATTTGGTGCTAAATTAAAAACTCAACCTTTCAGTTCTTTCTATTTTTGCTGCCATGCAGTAATATTGAAAGTTCTGAAGAATCATTTTTAAGTGAACATCAGTAATCTTAAACAATATTGAATTATTTTGTAAGGGAATCTTTTGTGTTTTGAATTTTCTTATTTTTAGCACTGCATTTACTCTCACCAGTCCCAATTCATATGATCTATGTCATTATGACATTAAATAGTCCCCTGCACGTTTCAGATGAGTAGGCGGCAAGGTATAGGCGATTCAAGAGAAGGCTAGGTTAATTAGCAGACTTGGAGGTCAACAGTGTACAACTGGAAACGTAAGCCGCATAATATGACTTTTCTTTAACTCCAGAAGTGAATCAAAAGTTTTTTTTTCAATGTAAAATCATGATCATTATTAAATTATGTATTAAAATTTATTATTTAGCATTAAAGTCCTAAAACTTGTTGCTTTCATGATTTCTGTGTGCTATATAGTATTGATTTCCCATGATAAAATAGTGCCTATATTAGGTAATACTGCTGTGAACATAGACATAATATCTGCGCACACACACACACACACAAAAATCTGTGAGTATTTCAGATTTCCTGATGCTTAATTGGGGTTATTTTGAAGAGAAGAAATAGCTTACATTATCTGTAAAATTGCATTCTCCCTGCTGGCTTAAACTGCTACTGAAAGTGTTTATATTTTATTCTTGCTATTGTTTTTTCATGGTAGGGTCTCAGGATGACCTGACATCCCCTCTATATTGCAGGCTGGCCTCCAACTCATAGCGATTCTCCTACTTCTGCCTCCCAAGTGCAGGGATTAAAGGCATGTGCCACCATGCCTAGCTGAAAGTATTAAAATTATATTTTTTACTCAGGAAAAAAATGCTACACACAAAATTGGTTTATATACACATTCACAATCTTTTAGTGGAAAACAAAAAAAAATATCTTTCTGGTTATTATCTAGATCCTCAAAATGAAATATAAAATTTAAGCAGCTTTACACCACTCTTATTTATTCCTCAAATCTTCCTCAAATTTTTTTCTGCCTATTTTAGAATGGGCAGCTTTCAGTGTCCTTTTCTCTAAAACATAAGAATTTCTTCAGTCTCTTTGTATTTATTTTGACTGACTACAGACATCCAGTTTCAATGACAGTAACTGTTCACCAGCTTTTCTGTTTTCCAGCTCTCCATTTTACGTGTTCTCTCATTTGCTTACTGAGTGACTGACTAAACCTATATCTTTTTAAATTTTTTTCTTTCTTTTTTAACTTTTTTTTTTTATTGACACCTTCCATTATTACAGTCCACAAACCATTATGATTTCCTCTCCCCTGCCCCATATTTCTTCCCCTTCTCAGTCTCTGTTTTGTTTCATTGTCATCATCTTTTCCTCCCTTTATGTGTAGATATTATCAGACACTGCAGAATCATGAATATCAAGGCCTTTTTGCATCTGGCAGTTTGTGTTGTAAGCAGTCTTACCCTTCCTTTGACTTTTGTAATCTTTCTGCCACCTCTTCCACAATAGACCCTGAGCCCTGGGAAGAGTGATAGAGAGGCCCCAGTGCTGAACACTCCACTGTTGTATTTTCTCTGCACTATGGTGTCTTTTGGGTGATCCCAGTGGTCACCACTATTTGAAAAGAGAAGTTTCTTAAGCCAGAAGTGAGAGTAGCATTATTAAGTATGTCCATTAAAAAATCATGCTTGTAAGGCAGTTTAGTTAGCATAATATAGTATTTAGCTAGATAACAGTAAGTGTCATCCCCTAGGCTCATGACCTCCCACACCATAGGCTTTTGACTACGTCTTCAGAATCAGGCATGCTTTCCCTCCTGTGGAGCAGGGCTCCAGTCCAATTAGAGAACAATTGGTTTCCTCACAATATACATGCCACTATGGCCCAAATTGGCCCATTTGGCCTGGCTGGCCTATCTTAAGGCTTGCAAGGTCCACTGCTGTTCACCACCATTGATGACTTCTCTCTCCCATAGGGCTGCATGCAGCCATAGTTTTTACCAGCTTTCTGACAGCTGGTTAACAGGGAAGAGGTTTCCAGCTCAGCTCCAGCTTGATTTTTCAGTGACCTGCATCCCAATCACATGAGGTCTTTAGCAATAGGCTCATAACATCTCATTCTAGTGAGCAACCAAGAGCTTTGGCAATGGTCTGTAATGTATTGTGGGCCTCAGGAACCTCCCTGGACAACTCACTGGAAGGTATCACATCCCTGGAACTGAAGAGTTTCTAGTATCAATCTATGGTTACTGGCTGTGCCATTATATGAGGGAGAACATGTGGCGTTTGGCTTTCTGTTCCTCACCTAATATGATCCTTTACAGATACATCGATTTCCCTGCAAATTTCATAATTTCTTTTCTACCAGCACCTCTGCTTCTGAGCTCTTTAGTTAATAAATCTCCACACATAACTCTGCCAATTTGATCTCACAAAGAAGGTCCTCAAACAGGCCACTCCCTTAACCAATAACATCCAACTCATGAACAAATCCTTATTGTTAATCTGGCCACTAACTTTCATCATACTTTTAAAATTTTATCTTTTTTTTTATTTCTGTGCTCTATTTCTTTGGCAAGAAAGAACCACTTATACTTTAGCACATATAGTATGAGTTGAATTTTCTTTCCTATATCCTATTGAAGAAGTTATTGCTTTATCCGATTCTGCCACCATCCACTTCAATACATTAAAAGTTATGTCATACATATACTGATATCACACTATATATAAGCATAACTAGATAAACTGCATTTCAATTTTATTATAAAAATTGCATATGCACATGTATAAACTGCAGCATTTTATTCCCCTTAGAGAGACAACTTGCCTTTTTTATTTTCAAAATCAAAATTTAAAAAGAAATTGTAAGAGGTTTATCATCAAGAATCCCCAAGTTTGGACAAATATCCCTTGGTTGTCACCAAAATAGCTTTTACCTAAATACTATCAGGTCAGTTCAACTTGCAGCCCACAGATCACATGTGGACACGGGCTTGAGCTGTATAGCTATGAATTTGTCCCAACACAAAATTGTAAGCTCATTTAAACATAATTTTTAAAAACTTAATTGCATTGCTATCATATATTAACTTTGTACACAAAAAAAACATTATGTTTCATTTTAAAGTATAATAGGCCTTTCATGGTCCAGACAATTGTTTTCTAGAGTTGACCTGAGGTTGTTGATGTCACAAAGGTGTTGGATGCTAGGGGGCAGTGAGAAACTTTAGACCTCTCTCTCTCTTTCTCTCTCTCTCTCTCTCTCTCTCTCTCTCTTCATATTACATATCAAAGTTTTATGACATTATGTAGTATTCAAAAATGAAGCAATAATTCAAAATACATAATTTACTAAGGAAATGCATAATAGAACATTCCATGACTCTTGGGCCTCTTAGTCAGATAAAGGTTATAAAAAATAAACAAACAAAAACCCCTGCCAGCCAGTCTGACAAAGTGTATGTGGGGAAAAAAAAAACCTTCACTTTGTAAAATTTCTTCTAGAGAATTATGGTGTTTTTCAGAGTTTTGGCTACAACCCTTTACCAAGCACCTTGCTAGAATAGTGCCCTTATCTGTTCAGGGAGTGAAGTCTCTCTCTTTCACCCCACAAAAATAGTGTGACTCCCTTTTAAGTAGTAGTGGCAGAAGTTATGTGGTGTTTTCTGACATGCTGCTATAAAACAACAAAGCTTTTGCTGTCTCTTCACTATGGACCCTAATTGTCCATGAATAAAATCAAATGACTTTGGAACCACTAGATGAGGTCAGATTATGTGTCTGCCCAAATGTTGAAAAACCAGAGAAATGCCATCCTGGAATTAGAAATTATTTTGCAACAAAGTTCTGCTTGATTTGACCATACCTTAAACTGGCCTGGAATTTCTCTGAGGGTGCTCTACCCATCCCATAAATCTCCCCACCCTGACTATGCTATCAGTCTTCCCAGGCCATAAAAAGACCCAGACCATCCAGAGGACAAATGCCAACAGGGCAAAACAGCTAATGGCTAAAAGTTGTAAAAAAGTAAACTACAGGGAGCCCAATCTTCTCCCACCCTAAAATAAGACAAAAGAGGATTTATATTAGGGAAGAGTGTTGCCCTGAGAAACAGACAGGGCAAACAGATGCAAAGATAATAGATAAGCATGTCTTAAGAGTTACTTATACTTTAAAGAGGTTATCTAGTTATTTTGACTCACATGGAATTTACAGCTAACTACAATATTTCACCTCTGAAAGTCCTGCCTAATTGCATTCCTGTTTGATAAATTCCTTATTGCAAATATTCTGAGGTTTTGGAGATAAAAGCCCCACTTTTTCCTTTGTTAGCTGCTAGTCTCCTGAGCCCTGCATTTGGGCAAGGCAGCCACTGGCCAGCTACTGTGTGCACAAATACAGCTTGCTTCAGTTTGGCCTAAATTTGAGTCAGTGGTCTTTTCTTTGCATTCGTGGGTTCAACAGTGTGATCCCAGTTAATAGTTAGAATGTGCTACATGATTCTCTACCCCAATTATCAAGTTACCCCCTAACCTCAAGTGTTCCTAGCCCCGGGTATTATGGAATAGTAAAAATCCAACTTCACTGTGTTGTTTCTGATTTTTGACCCAACAAAATCTGTGAGTTTATATTATATAACAATAAGTTTTACTATGATCTGATCTGTTTGTTGCACAGTTGTAACAACCATAATGGAAGAGACTACTGTGAGTATAAATGATAGAGAATCTGAAGATTCAAGGGAAATGTGACATGTACCTGGAGCTGGAAATGGATCCTCTACCTGAGGTTTACACTTGGTACAAGGTGATTTCACCCAGAGCAGAAAAGAAACAACAGAGGGATGCAAGAGGCAACCAACCTTCTAACTGATGACAAGGAACATATAAACATTTCCAATCAGAGCTATATGACAACTTGAGATACATGACTGTTGCAGTCAGCTTTCTTGTTGCTGCACAGAAAGAACCCAAACAAAAGCAGCTTGTAGAGGAATGGGTTTATTTGGCTTACGGACTCGAGGGGAGACTCCATTCTGGCAGGGAAAACGATGGCATGAGCAGAGGGCTGGACATCACCTCTGCCTCAGCACTGCAAACAATGGCAGGAAGGTGTGCCAAACAGTGGCAAGGGGAAGCTGGCTTATAACCCCCATAAGCCCGCCCCCGACAACACAGCTTCATTGAGGTTGTAAAACCCAAACTGCCATCAGCTGAGGATCGATCTATCAGAACACATTCAATTGTTTGTGGGGGACACCTGGATCAAACCATGCCAGTCCGCCCCTGGCCCCCACAAACTAATAATCATACAAGATATAAACACAATATGTTCAGCTCAACTCTTAAGTCCCCACAGCTTTCAACTGAGCCATAATACCAAAAATAAACCCATAATGGCACAGAACATTCACAATGCAAAACATGAGGCACAGCAAAAACAGATTGACCAATACAAGATTTAAAACAAACAGG
>PVHP010002405.1:0-90335 GCA_004024765.1 Zapus hudsonius
AGCCGGAGTGGAAACTCAAATAACCAGGGCTCCAGCATAGAGCTCTGCTGGCAAAGAGCCCCTCCACTGGCCCCTTTTCAGTATTTATTTCTGCAGTTTACCCGCATTTATTGAGTAGCTACTGTGTGACAGCCTGTGGTCAGGATTACCCATAGATTTCCAGGCAGCAGGGCTATTCTTAGTTTTCTGCTATCTATTTAAAGAGTGTTAATCCACTCTGCCTCCCCCTCTGCAATTAGACACATGCCACTTTCCAACCTCGTACACTGACCTCGCCCCAACTGGCCAGGGAGAATGGACAAGTGTTCTTCCCACCCTGATTGACTAGGCCAAGAATTTGGCCTTCCTGCGCTGGGCAGCCTGGGAACTGGCCAAGACTGAGGAGAGGTGCTTGCTTCACCTGGATTCTTCAAGGTGCCTGAAGGCCAGAACTTCCCTGTTCCGTCTTCCTTGGAGAACTGAGAGGAAGAAAGGCTGCATGACCCAGGCATGGAGGGTCAGGGAAGAAACAGCTTCTCAGTTCAAACATCAGCTGGGCCAGCAGGCAGCATGGTGATCTGGACAGGATTTGTGAAAGCATCAAATCCCAGCTCCCCCTTGCAGGAGCATTCTCAAGGCTCACTCATCACTATTCTCCATCTGTAAAGTGGGATGGTAATAATAGAGTTCCCAACATGCAGGGTTACAGAAAACAACAAAAAATGAATACATCTATGATATATAAAGACGTTAGAACAGCTGTCAATAAATCTATGGCTTTAATACATAATTCCTCTAGATCTCAGGTACCTATTTCTCTGGGTCTTAATAAGCGTAAGGCTAGAAAGCATAAGTAGAACTATATAAAAATGGATCAGTATAGTAAATATGATAAAATATTTTAAAATTATTTATTGTGTATTGTGTTTATGGGTGCATGTGTGTGTGCACTTATATGAACATGCATGTAGAGGCTAGAGGTCAGTCTAACGAGCCCCACTCCGCACCAGGGCCTTCTATCCCCTAGTCTCCAGCACTGGGATTATAGATAAATGCCACCACACCCAGCATTTTTAGGTGGGTGCTGGGGATCCAAACTCAAAATTTTCATGCTTGTATGGCAAGCACATTATCTACTGAGCCATCTCTCCAGCCCTCAAATATTATTTTTAGTCCAGTTTATTTCTTTTTTAAATATTTTTTATATTTTATTTATTCATTTTCAAGCAGAGAGATACAAAGACGGAGAGAGGAAGAGAGAGAGAGAGAGAGAGAGAGAGAGAGAGAGAGAGAGAGAGAGAGAGAGAGCGCACCAGGGCCACCACCTTGTGGGTCTGGCTTATGTGGGTACTGGGGAATTGAACTCAGAGCCTTAGGCACTGGAGGCAAGTGCCTTAACCGCTGAGCCATCTCTCCAGCCCAAGTTTTATTTCTTAAGCCAAGACTCTTTGGCTCAGTTTCCCCATTACTCCAGTGAGTGAACTGGGTCTGATGGTTTTTACAAGGTCACCATGCATGAACTCCCTGTCCTGGGATCTTCATGACCAGAAGCCTCTTGCACCGAAGCTGAGCCTATTATCTCCTAGTGTTGATTGGCCCAGTACAACCTCAGTTCCCCACATCCCTACAAGCAACCCACAAAACAAGAAAAATGTGAAGGAAATATATGCCTCACATTTGCAAATATCATCTTGGCATGTGCTGTCCTGTGAACATGGCAGCCACTAGCCTTGTGTGACTATCGCACAGCTGAAATGCAACCAGTCCGACCCAAGAAGAGCTGAGCATAAAATACATACTGAATTTCAAGACCTTAATTAAAAAATGTAAAATCCCAGAAATATTTCTTAAGTCACTTATGTGGTTAAAATGATCATGTCTCAGATGTTTAGGTTAAGTATAGTATTAAAATTAATTTCACCTTCAATCTTAACACTTGAGAGGCTGAGCTAGGAGAATTACTGTGAGTTTGAGGGCAGCCTGGGCTACAGAGTGAGATCCAGGTCAGCCTGGGGTAGAGTGAGACCCTACCTCAAAAAAATTATTTAGCTTATTTGTTCCCTTTTTATAATGAGAAAATTAAAACTCTCTGGGTGGCTCTTGACACCAATTCCTCTGGGCAGTACTGGTCCTGGTTCTTTCCTTCCTTCTTCCTCTGCTGGGAAGCTACTGCTCCTGCTAAGCTTCTTGGAGGGATACCAGAAGGAATGTGAACTATTTGGGTTACACTTCCAAACAAAAGAAGACCCAGATGTTAAGGACCAGGTGGGGCAATTAGCTTTAGGAGCCTTCAGGAACCTCTGTGGCTTAAAGGAGCCTGAATGAATCAAACTCAGCAAGCCGTCAATGCACAACACAGTGCTGGCACCTGAGCCCAAATGGCCCCTCTGGTTTTCAGCCATCTCTGGTCTTCTCTGGTAGAAAAAGATGGGCAGAGGTGTGTGTTGTGTTTTAGGAGTTGATTGTTGCTGCTTAATGATCTAGCCTAGCCATAAGGAGAGGAGCTTTTTTTCATTGAGTGCCTGATCTCCCTCTCAGTCTCATTCTCTTAGTCTCTCCCTCTCTATATATAGATATAGATATAGATAAATGTAGATATCATCTAGAAAGGGTTGAATGCTATCCTTTTTCTCAAACACCTTCATCTATTCACTACTTGCTTCTGCTGACCTCAGACAGTCATGTAGGGGAGACACTAAGACCAGATAATAATCACTTATCAAACCCTTACTACAAGCCTTTGAATTTCCATGATCACAGTGAATTCTCTCTTAGCCCTATGGGGTTGAGGCCCTGTTACATACTCCAAGTCCCATTAGAAAAAGCATGGGTGAGAAGCACCCACGACTTACCTAAACCATGCAGCCTCTAAGTAAGTCTAGGCAGTCTAACTCCAGAGCCTGTGCTCTCTGCTCCCTTAGAAATGGACCAGGTCATCACTTCCTTTCAGCACATGGGACAACAGAGTGCCCAGGTAGATTGTGCATAAAGCAGGTATTGCTCTGATGTGTACTGAGTCTCAACCCACCTCTTATCTGCCCATTCTCTTCTATAATGGTGTGAATGGGGTTTCATTTGACGATGCCCTCTAGCAGTCAATGACAGACCTTAACTTGGCCTTGATTCTGAACTCTAACCTTCAGCTCAATCTGCCAGGTTGCTGCTTGGTAAGTCAGCTCTGTCCAAGAGAAAGGTGGGTGGTCCCATTAGAGGCCATGTTCAGGCAGAGTCCTCAGGCACTTTTCCAACCACAGAGATCCTGACTCTGATAGTGATGCGGCATTTTTCTGATGAGTTACACCAGAGAGTATCTCTCAAGGGAACTTGAGCAGGAAACCCTGAGGTATAGTGCATTCAGGAAAACATACGTGCAGAAAGTATACACACACAGCCACTCCTTCCATTTTCCAGATAAGAGACCCAAACCCAGGGAAGGTGACATCACCAAGGAAATTCCAGAGTCACATGACCATCTAGCAGCAGACCTCAGGTCTCCTGACTAGCGACCAGTGCTTCCCCACCTTGACACACAGGTGACATTGAATCTCCACCTAGGTGATGACCAGAGACAAGAGAGAGGTCCTCCCTGTGGCTCTCCCAGTGTCTCCTACCTCTGCCTGTCAGGCAAATGTACCAGATCTGTCTAAAGGGGGAAGGGTGACTCTGCCCCTTGAGGGGTATCAGGTTTGGCCTCAGAAGCCATGGGTCCCAACTCCAATGCACGCATCAGCTGTATGGCAAAGCTCCCCTACCACATCACTTCTTAATTCTGACATCCACTAAGTGGGAACGATGAACCTCTTACCACCCTGCTTTCTTCCCTGGAGTGTTGTGTTCCTCTAACATCTTAAGACTAAAATATGAAGAATCAGGAAACTAGAGAACTTCGTGATTGGTGTCTGGCAGGAGGCAGTGTTGAGAAAGAGCAAAGCCCTGGATTGGGGGTGGAGGAGGGGCATCAAACATTCATCATTTTGAAACTCAGCTCTCTGTATGCGACCATGAAAAATAGCACCTCTCAGAGTTCCATGTCCCTCAGCAAAAATAAAGTGAGAGCCGGTCATGGTGATGCACGCCATTAATTCCAGCACTTGGGAAGCAGAGGCAGGACGATCTTGAGTTCGAGACTACCCTGAGACTACATAGTGAATTCCAGGTCCGCCTGAGCTACAGCAATACCCTACCATGAAAAAAACTAAATAAACAAATAAATAATGTTGGTGTGTGTATATATGTATGTGTGTTTATGTGTGTATGTTTATATATGTGTGTGAAATGTGTATATATGTATATGTGCAAACACACATGCAAAAGGAATAGAACCTTCCCAATTCTAGAGAGTCATGGTCTTTGGTCTCCTGGAATGATTCCAGACATAGACTTTAAAGAGGAAGTAAGCACTATGGGTTCTGAATGTCTGTTTCTGAATGGTGTGATTGTATAATCACGTGCAAGTGGTTCTCTTTCTCCAGCCTCTGACTGCTTATCCGGAATGGATATCTGGATGGGTAGCCCCCATCCTCATCCTCACAGGTGACTGATAGGCAAGGAAAGAATTTAGCCCAGAGCCAGAAGTATAGCAAGTGCACCCAATGTAAGGTAATTATTAGAGTTGGTGATTTCTTGTAGAGGTGAACAGAGAAGAATCCCTTTTCTTCTGTGGGAGAATACTGGACTAACCCGTCCACCAGAAGATGGGACTAGACTTGTCAAGCAAAACACACAGCAAAGCAGGTACCTCCCTCTAGGTGGCACATGGCCTGAATGTGACTCCCAGTCCAGGAATGATGCCCTCTGGGAACGCTCCTTGCAACTTCAGAGAATTTGGCTCTTATTAGATACAATGTCTTGAAGCACGTTTAAACTTTGGGTGAAATGAGATGGTTCTTTTGTACCTATGCCAGGGAACAGGAAGAAAAAGAGGACCAAAGGAGAGCTGGAGAATGAGAAGCTAATGAGGCTGTACAAAGCAAGGGCACAGCATGGGCCGGGAGCCAGGGCCAACAGGATCAGCCGGAGCAGGAAGGGCCGGTGAGGAGACATGAAGAGGCAGGTGGAGCCCACACTGGGCCTTGTAAAAGCCATTTTATGACTCTACTGAAGAATTTCAGGCAGGACAGTTAAATTCTTGCTTAAAACAGGCCCCACAGTGACAAGACCCTAGGGTCTTTCTTGCCTTCCCACCCTGCTTTGGTCTCAGCAGTCCATCTCCTCCCCAAGGCCACCCCATCACTCCCATCCAAGGACCATCCACGCACAACAGTGAGTGAGACAGGGGACAAAGAAATGAGTCCTCCTACTGCCACCAGGAGCCTGGTCAGGGCACATCTGAGTCAGTAAGCAAACCCCTGTGTGTGCGTGCGTGTGTGCGTGTGTGTGTGTGTGTGTGTTTACACATATCCTCATGAAATCCAAAGATCAGACAAGTTTATGTAACAAAAGGCCCACTGCTTTTTTTTTGGCAGGGGGAGGACAGATCTCTAGCCCTAGCTGACCTGAAACTTACTCTGTAGCCCACACCAGCCTGGCCGCAAACTCACAGTGATCTTCCGATGCCTTCTCAGAACTTCTCTGAGTTCTGGCATTCTTGGTTTTGAGTCGCTGCACCTGGCTTCCACTTTTCCACTGATTATTATGACAAAAATATTACAAAACCCTCCAACTGAAATACTCCAGGGCTGCAGCAAGTCAAGGGCCATGGCTCTCCTGGAATTTACACCCCTCTCTCCATGTAAAAATGATCCCATTTTGGGCGCTAATTTTGCTCCCTTTCGATAAGATAAAGAGATAAACAAAAAGTGCAAATTCCTCAGACCGTCAATAAAATGTCTAAATTGTTTTCCATTTAAGAGACACCTGAACATATCTCAAGCATAATACTCCCTCCATCCTCCAGGCTCCATATCTAAAAAGAACTATGTCAACATACCGCTCTGGACAGCAAACTGCAGGACCTGTTAAAATGTAAAGTACA
The DNA here is from genome assembly GCA_004024765.1 of Zapus hudsonius. Taxonomy (NCBI): domain Eukaryota; kingdom Metazoa; phylum Chordata; class Mammalia; order Rodentia; family Dipodidae; genus Zapus; species Zapus hudsonius. The sequence goes on from PVHP010002405.1 coordinate 5,954, forward strand.
CATACCTTATGTCCAATAATCCCAACTGCATATTTGCCATGGAGGAATATTTGAACACATGAGCAAAAGACTATTTGTTTCAGGGCCCTTACAAGAACAAAAAGTTAGGGCTGGAGAGATGACTCAGCGGTTAAGGCACTTGCCTCAAGTGCCTAAGGCCCCAGGTTCAATTCCCCAGTACCCACATAAGCCAGACCCACAAGGTGGTGGCCCTGGTACATGCTTGCTCTCTCTCTCTCTCTATCTCTCTCTCTATCTCTGTATCTCTGTACCTCTCTGTGTATCTCTCTGCTTGAAAATGAATAAATAAAATAAAATAAACAAAAAGTTAGAAACTTAGATACCCATAAATGGCTAAATAAATCAAGATATACCTACGGGGATATTATACTGTTAGAGAAATACTAGATGACAATATAATGTAATACACAACACAGTAGGTGTTGGATGTATCTTAGAGCCCAGCTACATGTGTTTAAATACAAGTCTCTGTTACTTAGCAGTTGTATAACCTTGAACAAGTTACTGCTAGAACTAGAATGTCTCCACTTTTCCAACTCTGTCATTTTACAATGTTTAAGTTTCTGGTTTCCCAGAAATGACCCAGGCCACCTATCTCAATTGCAAATGAATTTCCCTGGAATTGCCCAAATCACCTGTTTAATTATTTCCTTGAAGTAGCCCAGGCAAGGTGGGAACGCCCTGCAACCTAAGAATTCCATGACACCACAGTCCTGATAAGAACCCCCTGGTCTGCAAGGGAAGTTCCTTCTGACTAGAAGGGCCAGAGCCCTTTTCAGGTTTCCCCCAATAAAACCTGTCCCCGGGCTGGAGATATGGCTCAGCGGTTAAGGCACTTGTCTCCAGTGCCTGAGGCCCCCGGTTCAATTCCCCAGGACCCACATAGGCCAGATCCACAAGGTGGTGGCCTTGGTGTTCTCTCTCTCTCTCTCTCTCTCTCATCATCATCATCATCATCTATCTCCTGTATCTCTCTGCTTGAAAATGAATAAATAAAATATTTTTAAAAAAATATTTTAAAAAAAACCTGTCCCCATTGTTGCTTGAGACAGGCTTTCCTCTCGCTCTCATTTTGTCCTGTTTTCTAATAGTTACCTAATCTTTCTGACCCTCAGTCTCCTCAGCTATAAAGTGAAAATGGTAAAAGCATACCTGACTCATAGGGTTGTTGAGAGAATGCATTTTGATATTGAGAATGGTGCCTGGCACACAATAATCAAGAGAGGATTTTTATTTGAACCATATGAAGTACTGGACATAGAATGCTGGGAAGATCTCTGATAATGTGTTGAATGAAAACAAGCAGGAAGTTGCATTTGGTTCCCCGGGGTTGACTGTTTCACCATTCAAGTTTCCAAGGGAAAAAAATCTGCTATAAATTTGGGAGAATGCTGATGGAGGAAATATATATAGGGACGATGGAGAAGGAACTAGATTTAAAGGCTTATCTTTCTCTGATTTTAGATAGGTGGATGTAAGGCAATTGGAAAGATGATAGATAGGCTTCATAGATGGTTAGATACATACATCACATACATACATACATATATACATACATACATACATATAATAGATAGAAAGATACAGATGGATGGACGTATATATACAGGCATACGTACATGAATATAAAATATATCACTTATAATTTTAAAGGCTTGGAAAGAAAAGTTCTGAAGTGGTACGGATTCTTCCTGCCCTCTTGCCATGAGAAAAACCAAATGTCAAAGGCACCCACTAACTTGCCTACACACACAGCCAACAAGCCCAGGGAAGGACTAGAGCCCAGCTCTGCCCTCCCAGAGGCCTTTCCACCAGCCTGAGCTGCCTCTCCAGGCCACCCAGGAGTTGACTGTGACAAAGGCGGGAAGAAGGGGCCTCCATGTCCATACTGGCTGGAATGGCTCAAGCCTAAAGCGATGGAGGATTGTGTTGTTGTTTTGTTTTTCATTAATGAACCTGTTGGAATGTGCCATTCAGCAGCCCAGCTCAAAGGTTCCTGCTGTTCCAGCAAATCAAACAAAAATCTCTGCACCAGAGCCACCTCCCTGCCACTTTCTAGCCTGATCTGTCAGAGGGCTGGCAAAGGGACACAGGACAGGACCATCAAGGGCACCTCTGCATCCACCCAGGACCCACCCAGTCTTCTGAACTCCTCTATGGCTTTCCCACCCTCCCCCCATCTCCCTTTAAGCAGACTGGACAGCTCCCAGGTAGAGCTCCCACTATCCCCACTGGGTGTTGGAACTTTCAGGCTCTCTTATCTATTGGTATCACTTCTCTCCGGCCTTGGGGAGATAATGCAAGTTACTTTTTTACCTTGGCTTAATGATGTTGGGGGTCTTCCAGGTTCCAATAGCCGCAATCCACTAGAAGTTTTTTGATTATAAAACTATTAATACGTTCTTTTTTCCTAAGTAGAACCTCTGGGAGGTCTAAGTGCCTTCAAGGAAAACATCCTCTCAATGTTGACCAACCATTCTGTCACAACACTAAAGGCAGCTGCCTGCCTTACAATGCCCAGGGGTCACTGAAAGTTAGAAAATGTTTAAAAGAATGAGTAAGACTATATTTACCACTTAAGTCAATAGGTAGTTTTGGGCAAGTGTAACCTCTTTCAGCCTCAATATTTTCCATCTGAAAAATGGGTGCAATACCTATGCTTGTGGCTGCTTAGTGGACAGAAGAGACCACATTTGCAAAGTGCTTGTCCCCAGTAGCAGCCTGAAAGCTGCCCCTTTCTTCCTCAGCAGTTCTTTGTCAAAGGGAGCCTGGGTCCTCCTCTACTGCCACCAGGTGGCTGGCTCTTCTCCCAAGTTCCATCCTTTCACTCTGCTGAGTGGCCAACCCCACTGTTGGACCCTAATTGTGTGTGAGCTTGAGAGGGAATAATCGGGTTTCTCTGAAAATGGCCTCTTTGCTAAAACCACACCTCAGATCTGATACTGAAGGAATCTGCTGGCAATGGTCCCTGTCAAAACAACTCAGAGATAGATATCCAGGGCCATCGTCCAGGCCTGGCAGCTGGCCCCTGAAAAGAGGCCGATTCTTGAGTTCTCCAGTGCTCCTTGCAAAGAGGAACTTGGCCTTCTGAAGCAGAATTCCCTTACTGTCCCTATCTCTGGGACACACACACACACACACACACACACACACACACACACACACACACACCAACTTTCAGAAAGCTCAGGGCACTGGCCACCCCTTCCTGAGCTGGCTAGAGCTGCCAGGGCAGGATCTGCCTGGCCAAGGCTGCCTGTTTCATTCCCAGAACCCTCCCCCTGCTTCTCCAGAGTCAAGGTTTTGTATGTCATTCCAGGGGCAGTGACTGGAGGGGAGGGGGCCATAAACGTGCTGGCTGCTGCCAAGTCCTTTTCTTTGCCCCACAGTGTGTTTGATAAGCCTTCGTGTAGTTTATTCTTCTCCTAAACACTTCGATAGGATGCAGGGCCCAGAGTTGCCATAGAAACACCTTTTAACTCCTCCTCAGCCAGAAGGCAAAGGCAGTCCCCTGGGTTCTGGGGAATAAAGGGAGCAGAGACGCTCATGGATGTGGAGACAAGAGAGAGAGGAAAGGTCATGGGTAGGGAACCTTAAAGATGGCCAAACCAAGCATGCCATGCCCTTCTCTGGTAACATGGCAGCTAGCCAGGAAGAGAAAACAAGCAAGAAGGTTCTAGAAGAGAAAGCCCGGAGCATCTTTAGGGGACTCTAGCAAAGATTCAAGGGGAATGGGGATGCCCACATATATTCCATTTGGGCAGAACTTCAAGCTAGACAGGAAAGCGTGGAGGCACTGAGTAGGGCAGTTGGGAGCCATCTACTGGAGGCAGAAGGGTGCCTGTCACTGTCAGGCAGCAGGAGGTCAACCAGCCAGCAGCCCACACCCACACCTCCCATTTTTAAAAGCATTATCTCATCCCAGCTACTAGTGCAGTGCACCAAACCCAGGGAGGCTGAGTGAGTTTGGAGCCCAGCCAGCGCACTGAAGATTTTTCTTTTGCTTTTGCTACTACAATGTTCTGGGGTTTAGGGTACTTCTCAGTAACTTGGATTTTTCTCTGGGAAGTGTATCAAGTGAGAGAAAAAAGAGTTGTGGGATTTTGTTTGTTTGTTTGTTTTTATATAAACCCAAAGAAATTACACAAAACTGCATCGGCTCCGATCTCCAGTGCGAGCCTGATGTAAACCCCAGCAGCCAGCTGAGTCTAGGAGAACCACTCTTCCCTGGTGAACTTCCAGGGTGGAAATGCCAAAGCCAGGGGCACGGGTGTAGGGATGAAACTCTTCTCTTCCCTACACATACCACAAAAACCAACTGAACACACTGACCCATTATTGGCAGGGCTGTAGTCTGCAACCAAGATTCCACCTGCTAGCTCCCGACCGGCCGTGTGCTGAGGAAAACCAGAATTCGAGTGCAGCAGCACTAATTAGTCTGGAATGTCAAGGACAGGGATGAGGCGAGGAAAGCCATGAGGTATTTGGGTGGGGGCACTGGAGTGGGGTGTGTGGGAGGGGGAGAAGACCTTCTCAGGCCTCAAGCACCCTACAAGGTTCTTTCTAAGCAATCTACAAAGCTAGGGGCCAGCTGGTCCTTGGGGCAAGAGGGAAGGGTGTGCCTGTGGGTCCCAGAAAACTTCCAACAAGGGTGACCATAGGTCACACAAACACCCTCAGCTGCCAAGTGAACTGATCTTCTGGCCACCACAGCCACCTCCCTGATTTCCCTTAGGCTGACCTGGCCCACCAGTGACAACACTCCAACCTCAATTGCCTCCCCTGCCAGGAACCCACCCCTCCCCCTCCTCACCACAACACACTTGGGGAGTGGAATCCCTCACCCATGACCCAGTGGAAAATTTCCTTCCCCTTTAGGACTGTATTTAAAACACGCACACACACACACACACACACACACACACACACACACACACTCCATTCTTCATCTGGGATGCACACTGGCCTAGGGCAGTGAGAGTGCATGGTCCCGCCCATCCACCACCCAGTGCCTATTGGACTTGCTCCCTTTAAGAGAAGAGAGAAAGTCTTCCCAGCTCTCACTCTACCTTTGGTCATCCAAACACAAGTGTACCCAGCACTCCCAAATAAGTTCTCCTCGAAGGCCAGTTACCAGGTCTCCAATCAAGACTCCAAGTCTAATTTGGAGCTGTCACCATGATGCAAACCTTGGCATCTCTGTTCTTTTGGTGACAAATCTATGTTTCCCCCTGCTCAGTCTATACACATATATTCAAGGGGAAAAAATAGCCTTCCTGCGAATTTTCACAGCTATGTGATAAGTGATCCCTCACACACCACCTCCAGCTCGCTATCAACACTCTCTGAATGCAGTTCCTCCAGAGAGAGGAACCCAGAGCTTCCTCCACCTTTCTCCCCTTCCTTCCATCCAGCAGACTTGGCAGTGCAAGAAGCTCCAGTAGCCCGTGCTTGGAGAGCCCTGGGCTGGGTTGGGTCTCAAGGAATAGAATGAACTTCAAGGGCGCAGGAGGCAAGCCATCTCAGAATGCTCCAAGTTTCTCCTGCAACTTTGCCCGCACATGGCTTCCAATTCCCTTTTTAAAAGTCCTCAGCGCTTTAGTTAACATCGGAACTTTTGGGAACCTTCTCTCACCCTCCTCCCCCGGCTCTTTTCCCTTTCAAGAATGGATAGGGAAATTTTCCAAATGTCTAAAGAAGCAGTCGGGACCTTGCCCCTCTGCCTGCCAGGTTCCTCTTGGCCACTATGGGTTTCGTCAACCTCAGCTCTGCCAGAGTCCCCACCCGGGGAAACTGAGTCTCCCTCTGCCGCGCGCGGCTCGCCCGTGGACTCCAGGAGGGCTTACCAATATCGGAGTTGCAGAAGGCATCCTGGGGGTGGCTGGGTGAGCAAGTGCATGCCTCGGCGCTCCAGTCTCCCAGGCTCCAGATGCCCAGGAGCAGCACGAGCCCCAGCCAGGGAGTCATGGTCGCTGCTGTCGTCCGCTGCGGGGACTGCTCACACTTCTCTCCAAAGTTGCCTGGCGCGCCGGCGGCGGGACGGCTGCAGCGGAGCTCGCTCGCTCTCTCGCCCGGCGGTGCAGGGCCACTCGGAGCTGGGGCGCAGGTGGCTCTCGGGGGACCCGGCGGGACAGGCTGGGGTGCGGCGCGGCGCGGCGCGGCGACGCGATCGGGGCGCTGCAGGTGGGCCGGCGGGTGGCCTCGGGGCGCAGGAGCGGGAGCCGGAGGAGAAGCGGCTGGAGCGCCCACTGCCCACTCTGCGCCGAGGTCCGGGGCGCCCAGTGATATAGCGCCGGTCGTCCGGGGACCACCCCCCTCGGGCGCTCGGGGCCCGCCCCCTCCGACCAATGGCAGCGCCGCATTACCTCATCGGCCCTCCAAAAAGGGGGCGGGGCGGGGGCGCGGGGCGATCCGGGCGGGGCCGGCCGGGACCGTTCAGATCCTTATAGGGAATAATGCGACTGTGGGCACGCGAGTGGGTGGGCTGGGCGCGTCTCGGGCCAGTGCGCTCAGCCTGGTCCCCCGAGAGGAGCCCCACGGTCCCCACGCCTGTGCTGCGCGCCTGGGACACACACCAAGATCCGCTCCCATCCAGCCAGCCAGCCCTCTGACACAGCCCCGGCTCCTGCTCCTGCTCCCGGGCAGAGGTGACCCAGCCTGTTGGAAAGTCTAGAAGGAAATTCTTCTACCTCTCCACCTTTTCTGGAAGGAGCAGGGACATCTAAGGGCAGAGAAGTGAGCTAGGAGCATCAGCCCTGTGGTACCGCTGGAGAGGGCGACTGCCCTGGACTGACTTAAATAATAGAAAATAGAAGAATAAGGTAGCCAGCCATACTGGTGGTAGAAGCTCCCCTTCCTTCCCTCAGAAAGGAATTTTGGGGTAAACTGATCCAATTTAACCCCCCCCCCAAATGGAGTAACACGAAATCTTGAGAAATTCGCCAAGAGAGGAGTAACTGTGAAAGATGATTGTGAATAATAACATTATTACTACCCCAGTTATTAAATAGCACCTTAATTCTGTTATACACGTGTGTTTGTTATTTATTTATTATTTTCCGTGACTGGGCCCCAGTACATAGCCCTAGTTGGTCTTGAACTTCTTTTGGTTTTTCGAGGTAGGGTCTCGCTCTAGTCCAGGCTGACCTGGAATTCACTATGTAGTCTCAGGGTGGCCTTGAACTCACTGCTATCCTCTTACCTCAGCCTCCTGAGTGCTGGGATTAAAGGCGTGCGCCAGCCATGCCTGGCTTGGTCTTGAACTTCTGATTTTTCTACCTCAGTGATGGGATTACAGGTGTGTAGCACCACACCCTGCCTGTGCTACACGTGTTTAGAAGCACCTCATTTATATCTGAAAGAATCCTCTGCCTAGGAGAAGCAAACAAAAGTGTCATGGGCTGGAGAGATGACTCAGCGGTCAAGATGCTTTCCTGCAAAGCCTAACAACCAGAGTTCGATTTCCCCAGTACCATAAAACCAGATGCACAGTGGTGCATGCATCTGGAATCCATTTGCAGTGGCTGGGGCCCTGGAGCGCCCATTCTCTCTATTCGTCTCTCTTCTCTCTCTTGCCTTGCAAATAGATAAATAAAAATATTATTTAAAAAAGTATCATGCAAGCTATCCAGAGGAAGAACGGGGCCCAAAAAGGGGAGTTCCATTCACATTCTTCCATTGACCTTATCGAGAGAAGGTTTTTTTCCCTTGACCTTAAGTCTGACAAGTGCTCTTATGCAGTAGAGGTCATTCATCTTTCGACACTTTAAATTTTTCCTTTTTTTTCCCCTTTCCATCCTCCTGCTGTTTCTGAGACGTATGTTTTAGGAATATTTAAAATAAGGCTGGTGATATGCTTGCCTAACTTGCACGAAGCCCATGTGGAGTAGCACATGCCTACACTTCTAGAACTGAAGACCAGAGGATCTCACGTTCAAGGTCATCCTTGTCTACATAGTGAATTCAAGACTAACGTGGGGTATCCTGCCTCAAAAGAAAAGGAAAGGAAAAGGAAAAAGGCTGAATGTCTGCATCAAATAAGTGCTGGGAAAATGCAAGTTTCTCCTCAGTGGAGTGACCTTTTTTGATAGCAAAAGCAAAAAAAAAAAAATGTTGTGTAAATGTTATTTCTTCCAAGAACATTTTGTTGTAATTTTGCTAGTTTTACTGTGAGACAAGGACTCATTACATAGCCAAGGTTGGCCTTGAACTCTTGATCCTCCTGAGTGCTTCTAAGAACATTTTATAAATTCCTGCCCCCTTTAAACATTTAGCTATAGTGAAAGGAAGCTATCTTTCACATTTTTATCATGTCCCCATTCGGTTCTTAAGACCCTCCTTCCTCAGCTCTGCCCTCTGGGATGCCTCCCTCAGCACCCTTCCAGCTGTTGCCTGGGATATGGTTACATGATTCCCCAATCAGACTATACATATTTGGAAAACTTAGATATTTGGCCACACTTCTTTTTCATCCTCTCAGCCCAAAATAGGGTGACTTGAATGTGGTCTAGCCTGTAACCCTTTGAGTCCTGAACCATGGACATGCTGGAGCCACTCTGAATGAGGACATACTTGGGGGGATTTGAGAGATTGGCTGAAACTTGTACAATGCCAGTCATGGGGAAGGTCTTAATGTGACTTTGCAGACCAAATCCACTTTGGATAAGAGCCTTACGTGATAGAAACCCTCTCTTCTCTGCCTTCTTTTTGCATGACACTTTTGTCCAAAGTGTCAATATTTTCTTGCCTGGAACCTGAGTACCAGGCAGATGACATCTGCTGTATGTCACACAGCAGATTCCTCAGAGAAACCAGCTGAAGCATTACATGCCTGCAGGTATGACCTTAGGAAAATGTGTCATCCAACTGTTTCCCTAGTTGAAAGGTCGCAACCCTTGCCTTTTGATTTATTGCCTCTTGCTTCCTCTCCTAGGCTGGTCAAGGCAACGCTTAACACCCATTGGCAGTTAATGGTTGCTGTTATGTCAATGGAGCAGAAAGACATTTTCTTCAGGGGATAGCCACTAGTATGTTGCACATGCTGCTCATGAAACCTTAATTAAACTCTCTCTCTCTCTCTCTCTCTCTCTCTCTCTCTCTCACACACACACACACACACACACATCAAAGTAGAGGAAGGCTAGTTGGGAAGAGGATAGGGAGGGGAAAAGAAAAGGTAATGAGAGGTGATTGTGATCAAAATCCATTATATTCGTGTGTAAAAACTGTTAATAATAAAATAAAAAGAACTCAAAGTCCCTGTTGGCTGAGAGTTTTTCTTTATGTCTAAGCCAAAGTACTCCCCTCTGCCCACCTATGCAAGGTCAGCTGAGTCATGACCCTGGGGAAAAACAAGTTGGAGCTCCATGAGTCCTCAGGGAGTCAAGCAGCCATCAAACAGGTCCTTCGGGTATCCACCAGGCTAATACTATGGAAGGCTTTCTTTTTCATGTCCATTTAGCAAGGAAGATGGAGTGGATCTGGAGCTTATGGTAAGGAGGAAGATGCTGGCCCTCCTGATTTCTTTTAACAGCCAAAAACAACGATAGAGCTCTAAATCTTGGGTTCAAAAAGTTTCAACCTCCACCTGGCATGTCCTCATGCCTTCTAGGTTGACTCGCCCTTTTCTTTGCAAAAACATTTCTGTGAAAGTAAGGCTATGTCCATACCCTGTGTGTCAAATCACAGATGCTAGAATCTATTGGAGGTGTCTCCTTAGATGTCTAAAGACTACAAAGGAGCTCAGAGACTACCCATCCTCACTTTATGCATGAGATAAATTAGGCTCAGACAGGTGAAGGCACTTGCCTAGTGTCTCACAATTGGCTAGTGGCAGAGCCGAGTTTGAGTTGCAGACACTCCTTATCTGGCTGTCTCCATCACGTTCATGGGACTCAGTCCCCTCTGGCTCTATGGCATGTCACCTGCTGCTTGCATTCTGACTTGGCAAATGCCAGCCACTCATAGATCCTGGGTTTTCCTTTCATATCTTGCCATCTAAGCAGATTTGACCAAAGTAAGCATGCCTGACTGAAGACCACCCACCCATCTCTCAGTCAGCACTTAACTGAACTCCCATTCTGTTTCCTCCTCCGAGTTAAGGCCAAAAACAAAGAATCTTAGTGGAGACCCTGGAGCCTCTTGGAGTTACTTATTCATCTTCTTGTTTGCCCCTTGCATCGGGAGCATGACAGGGTCAGAAAGCTCTTCAGAGCTCACTGGACTCCTGCATGCCCTTCTGGTCTCAACCTAGATGTTACCTCCTCCAAGTAACCTCTCTTTCCCTACAGATGGATCCCCACAGCACCCTGGATTTCCTTCTTTTGTAAGACTTAGCTAACGCTAACGTGGTTGTTTACCTACCTGCTTCCCTTCCTGAAATGTAAGCTCTTTGAAGACAGGAATAGAGTCTGGGCAGCAGCGTCCAGTTCAGTACTTACTGAATGAATCCAAAGGCCAGCGCTAATATAGCTGTCCAGTCTTCAGCCTGGCAGGTGGCAGCTCCTTGGAGAGCTCAGGAGACTTATCCCTCCAGCCAGTGCTAGGGGGCGCTGTAAGCCAGAGAACACCCATTCCCTGAGCCTTCAGCCTGCCAGTCACACTGAGAGCCTTGAAGAGGCTCAGCTCCACACCAGCCAGTGGGGTGTGGGTGCCTTGAGTGGGTGAAGCTAACCCCTCCCGTCTGATTGCCACAAAGGTCTCAGTCAACATCCCGTCTGGGTCCACAGCTGCTGGAGCTTTTCTCCACCCCTGGGCTGGCCACTTGTCAACCCAAGTAGGAGAAACTTGCTTGGGAAGGGACATACTTGTGAATCATTGATTTGGGGGCCATGTGGAGGTCTGGGAACACCGCAGAGGATGCTACAGTCAGTCTCTCGGTTCCCAGCGGGGCTCTGGAAGTTTAACCTGGAGAAGGTGCTGACAAGCTTGGGTCACGTTCATTGGCTCTTAGAGAAGCACCTCATTGCTGCTCTCTGTCTCCCCTCTAGACCCTTGCCACAATGTCTTACCCCAAACCCACAGTCCATGTGAAAGTCATTATATTCAAAATAGCCTTTTCCAAGCAAGAAACAGACCGGTCCACCCATCACCGGGAGCCCTGGCCAGACCCTCAGGGGAGTTGCTGCCCAGCACTGGGCAATTATGAGCCTAAGGTCCAGGTCCATTCTGTGCCTCGCACCACAGGGAGTAAATACCTTTCCTGGCTCCCATCTGTAACCAATTTCATGGCAGTAAAATTTCAGGGTGTCTCTGGTCCCAGCTTTCCCCCAACCCTCAGCCCTGCCAGGGAAGGGAAGACCCCTCAGTAAGAGTCTCAGGCTGTGTTCACGTGAATCCTAGGGTTTTCGTATTTCTTTCCATAGGGAACAGCTACTCCCAGGAATTTTAAGCCAGAAAACACATGTGTGTGGTAGAGACATTTTGTGTCCTGTGTTTTCTGGGGTGATGGGAAATGGGAAGCTGAGTTAAATATTCCAGCTCTTGGTTTTCGTTTAATGACCGCATGCTCAGGCAGTCAATTATTTCTGTAAAGGATCATATGAAGTAGAGGGGCAAGAACTTCTCCTCAACCCCATTTTAATGTGTTCCTTATGCCCCGTGGAGTTCATGTGCTGTTTCTTTAACAATTAGCAGCTCCTTTGTGGTTTCTTTGAAGGTGGCAGGCTCTTCTCCACACAGGGCACACACACACACACACACACACACACACACACACACACAATTGTCTCCGCAAGAGAACTTGGGGAGGAGTGGGATGGCCACATGGTCAGCTCCTGCTGCCATAGGCTGGAGAGCCCGTTTCTGTAAAGGTACTTGAATTCTCTTCAACAGAGCCTGCTGGAACTGGAACTGGCTCGTCCTGTGGGGTGGGGACAGCCCAAAGAGCATCCGACACTGCTCACATCCTTCTTGAAGGCTGGCTGCGGAAACTCCTGTATGTCTGGGCTTTCACTTACCACCTCTCCAGCAGTACCTTCTGTCTTCTTGGCTGACTCCCCCAACATTGTCAGTGAGTTTCTGTCCTCAGGTCCTTCCTTTGTCTGTTAGACTCCAAACTCACCCTACTGAATCTCAGCGACTCCTCTGGCCCCAGCTCATCACTGTTCTGTTCACAATGGGACAGGCATTGCACACAACAGTGTCCCTCTGGCCTACTGGCCTCACTACCCCCTCCTGTGACATGGCCTCATTGGACTCCAGTTGCCTACTGTCTACTCCCCTAAGTCTCTTCAGATGTTCCCTTTTCCTTGAGTGGTATCACCGTTTACCAAGTTCTCGAGGGTCTTTCCACCATGCATCTCTTCCAACTATCCTATTCCCCTTCTGACCGTGCACGCCTGGGAGCAGACTCCAGAGGCTCCTTCTCACTGATTTCAACAGTCATATAACTAGTCCTCATGCCTGGAGTCTTTTTAGCAGTCAAGTTCAACTTCTACACTGCTAGTCCTGCGTCTTTTAAACCATAAATGGGAAGTCATGCTATGCCTTGCTATAAATGATTCGCTCGTTCTCCAAGGCTTTCTGTCCTAAACTCCAAAGACATGTGAGGTTCTCTGTGACCTGCTGCTTCCTGTGTCTGTCCCGTCTTGTCCTCCTGCCTCGCTCAAAACCTTCTGCTCCCTTCTCTCTGCCCCATGTCCCCCCTCCTCGTCTTCCAGCACTCACATGCTCACCTTTCTGGATCGTGCTGAAGTCACCAGTCAGTGATTGTTTTCCTGACCGTGTTCCTGTTTCTCTGCCATCTCTTCCCTCTCACCCACAGTGGGTAACCTAGATAGCCCCCAGGCCCTTCCTTCTCTCTGCTGCCCTAGTGGTGGGATGTCTGATTTCCACCTGGATTTAGCAAAGCGCACAGAACAAAGAATCAGGCCCCTGGGTACTTTGTCACCATCATCCTATCACTTTGGAGTTATTACTATATATATATATATATTATATAATATATATATTATATTATATATAATATAGACATATATAGTAATTATATATAATCATATATGTATATATAGTGAGACAAGGTCTTCTAGCTATGTAGCCCTGAATGGCTTGGAGCAAAATATGTAAACCAGGCTGACTTCAAAATTGTGGAAATCATCCTGCCTCTGCCTCCCAAGTGCTATGCCGCCACCCCCAGCTTTCCAGGATTTTCTAACTCAGTGCTAGGCTTGAGAGAAATAGTCAGCAAATATGTATTTGTTTCTATGCCCTATAACTTTTATCAAGCTTTCTAAAACAAAAAAGAACCAACCATCCCCCCACCAGTTGAACGTCTACTCGAGATTTCCCCTCTAACCCTAACAACTCTAAGCAATAGATATCACTTTATACTCAAGGAGATGCAGTCAATGGAGCTAAATAGAAGACTCAAGAAGAGGTGGAGCTGTGACCTCGAAGCACAGATCTCTTTCCAAGCCAGCACTGTCCCCTGGAGACTGCAGGTTTTATGTCCCAATGTCCACTGGGACATTTGACGTTCTTCTTTGTCTTTTGGGTTTGCATTCAGTATTCAGAGCTCTTGTTCGTGCTACATGAAATACACACACACACACACACACACACACACACACATACACACACACACACACACTCACTCACTCACACACACAAGCACCTACCCCAAGGGCTGGGAAGGGTACTCCAGCAGCAGCCAAGTGAGCCGTTTTGTCTGGTTTGCAGTGCAGAGGAGCAGGAGAAATAACTTGGCAGGCAACTTCTGGGGGTGTTGGGTGTGCCCTTCTTCACTTGGTATTTGGAGATTTGCCACAGGAAAATTACATTTGTATTACAAAGCAAGGGCCCAGAGCCCAGAGACAAGCTGATGGCATTCTGATCCGCACATTTTTCTTTTAAATAGCTATTGACTATGGCTTCATATCCTCCTGAAATTCCAAACATGAGACTGAAGCAACCCACCAGTTTGGCTACACACCATACTGTGTGGCCTTGAGTGGATCAATGAACCCCCTTTTATCAAATGCCAAACCAAGTGGTTAGATCTGATGGTTTCTCAAACTTCCCAGTAGAATATTCTGCATTGCAACCTGCCCAGGAGGTTAGGTATCCAGGCCTGTGATAATACTAAACCCGACAAACTGCTTGAAGCTGTAACTTACAGCTGGACTTTCATCTTTCCTCACTTTTGCATTATGATCTTGAACAAGCTCTTAACCTTTCTGAACCTCTGATACCACTGGGAAAAATGCAGGAGAGATTCCTTCCAGTTTCACAGGGATCAAAGTGGACACAGTGTGTTGCATGTAAACAAGCAATAGTGCCTGGTGTGCAGTGAAGTCTCACTGAGACCCTGTGGGCAGGATAGATGAATGAGAGCAGCCCCCCACCCTCAAATAGCCCACAGTCCAGTGACCTGTGTCAAAGGCAGAATCATGTTCCTATACCCCCTTTGGTCAGGTTAGTAAATAGTCAGGGAGAAGAAAAGAAAAATTCCAGCATAATCACTAATTCCTACTAAGTACCTTCTGGAAGGCAGGTATTTTTCAAGTTTGTTTGCAAACATTTATCATGTTCATCCTTACAGCAAAAGTATCACATGGCCAGAATTCTACAGTGTTGGGACTGAATCCAGAATCTATGCTGTTAACCATCCAGGTACCGTGTCTCTTTATGGAGGAGGGAACTCTGGGAAAATTGAAGGTACAGGATGCTAATGCCTAGATTCAGTCACCAGATGGGTTTTCCTTCCCAGAACTTTTTGTATCCCTTAATCAAGGTATGGCAAAGTGTGTCAGCTCACCTCCTGCAGAACAGTACTTGGGTTACTGGCATCCAGCCCCAGGAACAAGCAATGAGCACATGTGCTTTCCAAATGACTCTGTAAGAATATATTTGTTCCCTAAACATATGAGGACAAACAGGAAATCACAGGAGTAGTTGCAAAGATAACACAATTAATAAACCAGCATTTACCCAGCATGCATTTTACTCCAGATCCTGTTCTCCATACTTAATAGTTGTGAATATGTTTCATTCTCACAACACTATGGCACAGACTTTTATTACTATGACCATCTTACAGAAAGAAAGATGGGGCCCAGAGAGTTATGGTAACTCGATCCAGGGTCACACAGTGGGAGAGACAGTTTTCAGAGCTCACTGTCTAATCCAGGCCCCCCTCAGCATCTCTCTGCACACTGCTGACCAGCTAAAGGCATCTTGAAAATCCTAAATATTATTTTTCTTTCTTTTCATGCTCTAGATCTTTTTCAAACTACTTCCTTGCCCTTGGCTATTTGTCTTCCCTTCACCTTCTCTCTTGATTACTGGGGTGTGAGGAACCAGGGTCCAGAGTCCCTGAGTGTGCCAGAGCGACTCATGAGAGCCCATCGTTACATTTTCTAGAATCCTATGAGCCTTTTTATGAAACATGTTCATTATAAAAATTGTAATTATATAAACTGACAAATCAATTATATTAAGAGAAGGATAAATAACGCTTAACACCCATCAATGCCTAATCACAGATGCTCCTCTGCATATGAGGGGGGTTATATTCAGATGAACCATCACCGGTTAAAAATATCATAAGCCAACATTGCACTTGATATACTGTACATCTGAGTTTAGCAACAGAGCATACTGGAATGTGTATGGCTGGCTGGGAGCCATGCTCACTACCAATACCCAGCATCTCAACAGAGGCTCGTACCATGTGTCAGTAGCTTAGGAGAAGAGCGAAATTCAAAATTTGAAGATAAGTATATAGTTACCACCCTCCCCCCATCTTAAAGTTGAAAAAGAATAAAATCAGAAGTCAAACCATTGTTGGTCAGGGACTGGCTGTCGTCGCCACTGTATGCTCTTATAATCTAGAGGTCACTTCCACTGACTTATCTGCATGGGGGACGCATTACCTGACGCTGTGCCCCAGCACATTCTTTCCAGATCTGCACTGGGTGATACTGGGATGTAACAGCTAGCCATGATGTGAGTATTTACACCACGGAAGTTGGACAATCCTCCAGATCAGGGCTTCCCTCTCCACCCCACCCCACCCCACCCCTGGGATCCAGTTATTGAATATTTATGGGCCCACTTTTGCCATTTCCTAATTGTGTGACCTTGGACAACGAACTTAACCTCCCTGTGCCTCAGTTTCCTTATCTGTAATGTAGGGTCAGCATTAGTGCCTACGGTGGTAGTAAGTAAATGAGCTGATGCACAGAATGATTTGGCAGACGTTTGACGCAAGGGCGGTATCAGTGGAGACTATTGCCAATATTAATATTCAGTCAGCGTTATTAGACACTGTCTCCTCCCACCTGAGCTGGCTGCCAACCATTCAAGATGATCTAACTCAAAATTTATCACACTGTGCTTGGATTGTCTCTCTGGGTACATTAGTTACTTTTTTGTCACTATGACCAAGTACCTAACAGAAATAACTTAAAAAGGGAAAAAAAGATTTGTATTAGCTTTCAGTTTTAGGGGCCATGACAGATGGGGTGGCTCTGTCTATGGTGGTGGGAGCTTTATAGGATGGTTTCTTGTCTCTTGGGAGGGGGGAATCAGGGTGTAGAGAGCTCAGAGAACCAGAATCAAATATCACCTTCAAGGCCCATGACATTGATCCACTTCTACAGGTCAGGGCCCATGTTCCAAAGATTCCACAACCACCCCAAACAGTACTACCAGCCAGCTACCAGATGTTCAAACACGTGAGCCTGTGAGGGACATTTTACATTCAACCCTTAACAATGAACATTTTTTTTTTTTGGTGGAGGTCTTGTGGAAGTGGTGACAGCCCCTATGAGGTCATAATGTAATGGTCACTTTGTGTCCAGAGGATAGTGTGCCAAAGTGCTTGTCCCCATCCTCTGGCTCCTCTCAGAATCTTACAACAGTGCACTTTCGTCTTCGTCTCCCCCTCTGGTCCTTTGAGCCTCTTGTAATGCATTTTTTGCCATCCTGGAAGTCCTGCTATGTATTATTTCTGTTTTACACAGTGAAATATCATTCAAGTGAAGTCTTTTAAATACATGGGGAAAAGGAAAGTTAAAAATAATAATAATAACTGGATGAGCTGATTGACCTGGGTGAACTGGGCTTTCATTTCCGAGCACTTAGCACATGGCTGCTACACAGTATACCTTTAACAAGCTGTGATTGGCTGCAGGTAAGAAAGTTCAAAAAAATCAGAATAAGGAACCATGGAAGATTTCCTAATCACATTACGTGCCTTTTAAGTGCTCCTTCTTTGTGCTGGAGCATTGCTGGAATCCTGTGTTTAGGGTTCACTGCTAATGAGAACCATATCGGGCAGTGATCCCTGATTTGGTGCCCAAGAACACCTGCTGCCCCCTGGAATCTGGCTTATAGCAACACTCTCCTTGTGTGTAATATTGAACCAGGGACAGTCTCAGCCTGTCACAGAGAAGTATGACAGCCAGTAACTCAGCAAACTGCTTGAAGGTGCCTGGGACTGCTTTTGCCTCAAGTGTTTAGAGGGGGGGAAATAAAGTCTTGATGTCACATCCACACACTCCAGAAGAGACCGCACATACCTGGAGCGCTTTTCAAGGCTGGGTAGCTGGTGATGGGAGGCTGATGGCAGGGGAAGGAGCCTGAAGGCATGGGGAAAAATTATTTTTGTCTGTTGTTCCTTTGTATAAACTGGTTGCTGGCTTATGCAATGCCCAATAATTAAAATGGCTGGAATGCTTTGCATTTTTACAGCAACGTGAAGGAAGCTCTGAGGCCTGGAGCTAGAGCCAGTCAGGGGTGGGGTGGGTGCTGGCCATCCTGCCTTTTAGCTGGGCAGAAGTGCTAACATCTGGCTGGGGAAGAAGTGAAAAGGTTCAAGATTTGCTGTGACTCCCCTCCCCCTTCCTTGGGAGTACCTAAATTCATTGTCCCTAGAATGAAGTCCCCATAGGCCACTCACTTTCAGGAAGTCTAGTGATTAAGTGTAGATGCCTAAGAATAATAAAGCTTTCTCTTATTGAATTCTTCCTATGTAGCATAACCTATAGTAACAACATATACATTATTTGCTTTAAAAAGTAATAGGATTAGGGGCTGGGGGAAGATAGCACAGGCAATACAGTGCTTGCCTCCCAGGCATGAGGAGCTGAATTCCACCCCCAGAACCTAGGTAAAAACACCAGGTGTGGTGGTACACACCTGCAATTCCAGCACCAGGGAGGGAGAGAGAGGAGGATTCCAGGGACTCTCTGGCCAGCTAGCCTAATCGGCAAGCTCCAGACTAATGAAAGACCTTGTTTCAAAAAAAGTGAATGGTGTTCCTGAGGATGACATCTGAGGTTGTCCTCTGACCTTCACACACACACACACACACACACACACACACACACACACACACACACGCTCACATACACATTTGCATTAAAAAATTCAGGTCTAGCCAGGTCTGATGGTATATACCTGTAATCCCAGCTACTCATGATAACTGAGACAGGAGGATTTCAAGTTCAAGGCCAGCCTGGGAAATTTAGCAAAAATTTTTCTCAAAACAAAGATGGCTTAGCAGTTAGCTCAATGATAGAGTTCATGCCTAGCATGTGCAAGGACCTAGCTTGAATCCCCAGCAACACACACACACACACACACACACACACACACACACACACACATACAGAATCAGATTACATTATTCTCCTGCTCAAAATTCTGCTGGACCCCTAGTGCCCTTGAACATATGGAAAATGACTTGTTCTCCAAGGCTTGACTTGAGTGGTCCCTGCTGGCACTGCCCATAGGCCTCCTGCTCTCCCTCATAATCCCACCACAAGCTCTGTCCAGAATGGCCCTCCTTCCTTTGCCTCTTTAGGTCTGGCCATGGTGTAAGCTTCCAGGTCATATCATGTCACTTTCCAAAGGTATCTGTCCCAGCCAAGGAAATAAGTATCTTCAGACTCTGCTGTCTTTCCATGATCCCATTTTTCAGGTTGACTTTGTTGTCAGTACTTGCTATGCTCTGGCCTAGTCTGCTTTACTTCTTTTTTTTTTTTTTTTGAGATAGGGTCTTCACTCTAGCCCAGGCTGACCTGGAATTCACTATGTAGTCTCAGGGTGGCCTTGAACTCATGGTGATCCTCCTACCTCTGCCTCCTGAGTGCTGGGATTAAAGGTGTGTGCCACCACACCCAGCTTTGTCTGCTATACTTCTGAGCTTCCTCATTCCAGCTGGAATAGAGGCCCTTGAGGGCAGAGCCTTCCTCTGTCTTGTTCACTCTCTGTCCCCTGTGTTTAGAGCAAGCACAGATATATAGAATCAACAGCTAAACAAGGTAGGGCTCATTGCCTTCACTTTCCAGATGAGAAAATGGGAGCTCAAGAAGAAGGCTAAGTCACTTGTCCAAGGACATCCTATTAGAGGGAAGATCCACCAAGGTTTGCCTCATCCAAAGTCTGTGTTTGGGGACAAGTAACTTCCCTCGTGGGTTGCTGCTTTAGAAAATATGGAAAGATGATGTCTGTGTGCCAGAAACGAGGAGCCCCCCCCCACACACACACTTAGTGTAGAATGATGGTGACAGAAAGAAAAAAATGATGCACTCGGGAATTTAAGACACTGGTTCTCATTTAGTTCTGCCACCTGTATGACCTCTCAGTGATGGATACATTGACCTACAGGGCATTTGCCTCCACTTCGGCAAGGAACCATTACATGATAAGTGCATGAGGTGCCCAGCTGATTCCTTCTCCTTCCTGGAATGGAGTGAGTGGTATGCTGACTGGCCCACATAGCAGGAACCCCACAGGGGAAAGATGATCTCTCTGGCCATGTGTGTGTGCCTGACTATATGCAGCTATAGGAAAGAGCAGGCTGGGTGTAGAAATTGGCTTTGAAAATCTTTGGATTCCCCAGGAGGAGCAGTTGTCATTGAATGTGGAGCATTGTCCCGGGTCCTTTCAGTGCTATACAGTGCTTTCCTGTTGCTCATCCTGGCCTTCAGCCTCCAGAGCCTGCCCCAACCTCCACTCTGCCCCAACTCTAGTCATGCAGGATCCATGACCTTCCTCCCATAGTACCTGTTACATCTTCTTCCTAGTGTTAGCCTTTCTATATATTATATATTGACATGTTATATTTATAGTATGGTTTCAAAAAGGTTCAAAGAATTATAAGGTATTTTTACCCTGATTCCCCTAGTATTAATATATTGCTATGTTCTTTTTCCTTCTCTCTCTCTCTATCTCTCTCTTTTATTGTTTACATGGTACCCACTTAACTAAACATTTTAGTGTACTTCAGTTTATATTTCCTAAAAGATGAGCATCATCTTTTGGAGTGTGGAGCAGCTCAGTCCTGGAGTCAGACAGGCTCTCATTCTAAACCCTAATTCTGCATCTTACTGGAAGCTCTTATTCCAAAGATGTCCTTCAGTTTCCACATGTACAAATCTGAGGTGCTAAAAGTACCAACCTCACAGGACCAGAGTGAGAACTGAATGAAGCACACAAGTTGAGAGCTCCATTCTGTTTGAGACATGACAAAAGTCCATGAAATATATGTGTGTGTCTTCCTAAGATGCTGCCTTTTTAACTTATTTAAATTTTATTTTTGTAAGGGGAGAGAGAGAGAGAGAGAGAGAGAGAGAGAATAAATGGGCACACCAGGGCCTCTTGTCACTGCCAAAGAACTCCAGAGGCATCCACCACTTTCTGTATCTGCCTTTATGTGGATACTGGGGAATTGAAACTGGGACAGCAGGCTTTGCAAGCAAGTGCCTTTAACCATTGAGCAATCTCCCCAGCCCCACCTGTTTTACTTCTTTGAAAGAGTTCTTAGGATTTCTCCTTCTTTTACTCTTCAGGCAAAAGCAAGACAGGCTCTACCATTCAACTAAGGTGATGAAGCATCTACATTGGGCCTGGCGCTGTCCTAAGTACTAACACAAAACAGTAAAAATGACAGGCATGGTCTCTGTTCTGAGAGCTTAGAGAGCTTGTATGTGCATGGGGAGGAGACAGACAGCAGACATGGAAACAGACAGCTGAACCATTTCGTGGGGTCTTCAGTTCAATGGCAATGATAAAGCAGTGACAAGTGAGAGGTGGAGTAGGTAGGGGGCTTCTTTAGCTCAAGTACCAGGAAAAGACTTCTCAGAAGAGAAAGAAGTTCTACTAGTTCTTTTAAATCTGGCGCTTTACTAGTAAGTGTACTGTTACTGTGATAGTCAACTGAAAGTAAGAAAGATTTGTTTTAGCTCATGGTTTCAGAGGTTCAGTCCATGTTGTTACTTTGGTGTCTATGGCGAAACAGAGTATCACATTGGAAGCTCGAGGTCAATGAAGCTGCTTACTCCATAGCAGACAGGAAGAGAGGAGAGACATGAAGGGGCTGGAGCCCCAATATCCTCTAGAAGGGCACACCCCAGTGGACTGAACTCCATGTGCACCTCCACGTCTTAAAGGCTCCACCACTTCCCAATACGTCTCCAGGCTGAGGACCCTTTGCAAACCATAGGACCTTGAAGAATGCTCAGAACCCATTTACTATTCAGGAAGTGCTTTCCCAACAGTTACATGCTGGGAGATGAAGGAGTGTCTTGAGTCCTCACATAAGAATGCAACAATGGTAGACACTGAGGAGACTTAAGTCCTCCAAGGTGCAAAGAGGCTCAACACTAGAGATCTCTATCACGCCCTTGAAGGCAGAAGAGGGGTGGGAACACGTAAGAGCCCCTGGGTGGGAAGGAGTAGTTTGGGGTACTGTCATGTGGACATGAGCTGACTGGTTATGCATGACCCCACAGTGGTTGTAGGTGCTCCCACAAATCCTGCACAGTGCCGAACCCATCAACATTAGGACATGGAGGACAGAGGGGACAAAAGGAATGACAACAAAGCAGAGGAAGACCACTTAGAAAGAGAAGGGTGCTGGGTGCAGTGAGGGTGGGGAAGGGACAAGAGAATATGATCGGGGTGGAGAGATGGCTTAGTGGTTAAAGTGCTTGTCTGCAAAGCCTAAGGACCTAAGTTGTTCGATTCCCCAGTTCCCACATAAAGCCAGATGGACAGAGTAGCACGTGCATCTGGAGTTTGTTTGCAGTGGCTGGAAGCTCTGGCGTGCCAATTCTCTCTCTCTCTCTCTCTCTCTCTCTCTCTCTCTCTCTCTCTGTTTGCAAATAAATTTTAAAAAGAGAATATGTTCAAACACAGTATATTCATGTATTAAAATTTTCAATTAAAAAAAATCACGTGTCTCACCAAAAAAAAAAAAAAGAATTCAACAATGGGAGCTAGTCAATCTCTCTCACCACTTGCATGAAGCCATGCACTTCACAGAGAATATTCCATCAGCTTCCAGGACTTGCTGGAGAGTAGGCACAATGAGTCCTTTTTATGGAAGAAGAGACCAAGAGGCTCAGAGGGGCTCAGAGGAGGAGGGAGTTTATTTGAAAAATAACTGAAGGAAAAGAAGAGGTGCCCTCGGAGTCTACCTAGAACCTCAGTGTCGACCTCTTGGTGCTCTCAAGGAAGAAAGTGGCAGGCTCTGATTTGAGGAAAGTTCCAAGTGACAGATGATATAAATAATTCTAGTGCTGGCTCTGAAACAAATGAGTCATTAAGTGTCTGGGTAGTCATATAGCCCTCCATAACCGAAAGCCTTATTGGCTGGTTCCCAGACAATCTGAATTCAGCTGATGTTCTTTTTGATTCCTTATGAGATCCAGCCCAGTGCTTTGTATACAGTAGGAGCACAAGTCCTGCGCTTGTATGACCCAGTGCATTCATGCACATTTATTATTTGATGGGAATACCTCACTCAGTGGGGTTCAGGGAAGGCCTTATGATTTGCTGTTACATTCCAGGATTTCTGTCTTACATAGGCCCTTTTCCTTCCTCTTCTGGGAGAAGCACTTTTGCTTGTGCCCTCCTGTACTTCCCCAGTTTTACTGCAAGCATGTACTGTTCCCCTGAAGTCAGTGTGCCCGTCTCCCACCATCACCCATGAGCCCCCAGGAACAGACACTATGTCCTCAATGCCCTGCCCAGAGCAGAGTATACAATAGACCAGAGGGTGCAAATTGGAGCCTTATGGACTGGATGCAGCCAAACAGATGTGTCTTATTCAGTCCACATGGTATTCACTAGAATTTAAAATAGCTACCAACAATTAAAATGAAATGAGTTCTTAAATCCAGAATTTCAGCTTCCTTTGAGAAGCTGGAGGGTCTATTCATCTCAGAACTTTATTTCTCTCTTGTGGCAATTTTCTGAAGCTGAGCCAATGTTGCCTCTTTACACAAGACATGTGTTCCTGTTGTAGTGGCACACAATAATGTCTGCTCATTATGTACCTTGTCTCTGGATGGTTTTGTACCCTAAAAGTGAACTGGGTCATTTTGACAGAAACTGCACAGCCCCAAAATTTGCTATCTGGATTATAATCATGTCTGATCACTGCTGTAACAGCTGCCACAGAATTGTCACTTAACATAAATTTGCTCACCACATTTATAATAGACAGAAGTCCAAGGTCAGTTTCAGGAAATTGAAATCCAGGTATCAGGAGGGCCACCTTCCTTTGGGCATGATCTTATTTTTGCTTCTTGTTTCTGGCAGCTTCTGGCATCTCTGGACTTGTAGCTTCATGATTTATACCAACCTGCCCCCAAAAGCAATGCCCTGAAAGAAGTCTTCCCCTTTTCCTTCCTGAATTTTATTATAGAAATATAGATGTAAGTTAGTTTCCATACTTCTTCTTTGACTGATAAAACGAATGTGAACACATGATGAATGGTCACTTGCTAGGAGAATGAATGGAAGACACACAGGCTCATAGGTCATCTCCACATGAAGTGAGCGTCCTTTTATAAGTCCTCAAGCTTGAAAATGAATAACAGACACTTCATGTTTTCTTGGGTATTTAAAACAGCCAATTATATACAGTGATTATGGGCATCAATATCTTTGGGCATTGTCGGACCCTCTCCTATGCTACAAGCAGGTGAGGTATCATCTCCATTCTATAGAAGAGAAAATGAGGTTTAGAAATGTCAGATAAATGGCTAAATGTTAGGCAGCTAACAGGCTGAGTACAGTTCTCATCAACTCAAGTAGGGTCCACTATATAACTATGGAGCCCACATGGAAGCACAGTAGCTTGAAGCCAAGAGACTGCTTCTGGTGTCTCCTCTGTTACTAACTCTGTGGGTAAATTTTGCCTCTTAAAGTTTTATCATCTACAGGATGGACAACCTCAGGTGACACATTGGGTTCATAAAATAATACTAATGATAACTACCATTAACTTGCTACTTATGTGTCACACCTTATTCCATGTCCCATACAGAGATTAACTCATTTAACCCTCACAGTATCATTGTATGGTGGGTGTGCTTATTAAGCTGCCTCACAGAGGAGACAGAACAGTTGAGAGTCTAGATTGGGAGTCATATGTCTATTGATGGGGAGTATGGAGTGCCAGGAGCAAGGTGGCTGCCATATTACCATAGAGAGATGAGTGAAAGTCTCTCCAATGAAACAGAGATATAAGTGAAGGGCAAGTGGAAAGAGAAGAATCATGTAGGGAACTGAAGAGCTTCTTGGTCAAGGGCATACCAAGCACAAAACCCCTCAGCTAGGAGCATCCTTGGTTTATTCTAGGAGCATCAAGCAGAGCAGAGGGAGTGATAAGGGGCAGGAGATGGGGTCATGTGAGGCTCTATGGTCCATAGGAAGGGTTTTGGCTTTTCTTCAGTGAGATGGGAAGTTCTCAGGAAGACCTTAGGCAGACAAGTAGCAATGGACTTGTGTCTGAAAACATCCCTGTCTGCTGTGAGCAGACGAGATCAGCAGGACACACAGCAGGTGGAGGCAGTTGCAATGATTCATGGAACCAATGGGGATGCTGTTCACCAGGGATTGGATGGTCAGTGTGGTCAGTTCTGTTTAGTTTCAAGGTGTGATTAGAAGAAGTTGCTCACAGGGAAAGACAGAAAAGTTCTGAGTGACTCCAAGACTTTGTGGCCAATAAACTGTAATGGGCAAGCCTGCATGGGGAAGTGGGGAAGGTTCTGGGATGAGTGATGCCTCCTAGGTATCCTAAAGGTTGAGGATCTACTGACTTTATATAAGTTTGGGAATTATATGTTACTTTCTCATTGCTCTGAATAAATACCCAACCAGAAGCAACTTAGAGAAGAAAAACAATGATGTTGGTGTACAGTTCCAGAAAGTAGAGTCTTCATTGGCAGGGAGAGCATGACAGGCGCAGAAAACCAACATCATGTCATCATGTCAGCAGCAAGGAATAGAGAGAAAGCATCAAGGGAGGGGCTAGGCAGTAGCACTTCAAGGCCCACCCTCAGTGACATACTTCCTCTAGCAAGGCTCTTCCTCCTAAAGCTTCCACAGCCTTCCCAAACAGCTGGGGACCAAGCCTATGGGGGACATTTAATATTTAAGCCACCACACTTCAGCACATAGATGATAACTAATATCACCATGGATTGTGTATGCAAGGAGAAGGGCTAAGAGCCTGGTGGTTGGGTTTAAAGGTTTGTGTAAAAGGGTCTGCAATGGTAGCTGAGATCAGACAGTTAATGAGAAGCAAGAGAGAACAGTGTCCAGAAATTAAATAAAGAAAGCATTTCCAGAAGGTGAAACAATTGATTATGTTAAATTCAGTAACTCAGCTAAAGAAAACAAGAGGTAAAATTTGGCCATTGAAATTCGCAGTACAGAGCATTCATAATGATAACAAATGGAGAAGGTGTGTGGGGTGGAGGTGGGGTGGAGGTGGGGGTGGGAAGAGAATAAAAGAGAGGAAGTAGACTTCAGAAGCATATACTTTTACCTTGTAGAGATGAACAGATAAAAGAGTGGTTCTTGGTGGAGAATATAAGGTCACAAAAGAGAGGTCTTATTCTAAAGGGAGGCCATGTTTGAATGATGTTGTAATGGTGGTGATTTGAAGAATGGTAGTGGGTATGGTAGAAACAAGTAGATGCAGGTCACAGAGGAGAATCTGGTGGGTTAATGTACAAGCACCCATGAAGGACAGTGGTATCTGGAGCTCAGGTGAGGGATCTCCATTGTAAGGCACAGGGTTCCCCAAAGGAATGAGAGATTGCAGTCAACCTACACAGGAAAGACAAGGAAGCTGCCATTGGAAACATAAACACCACTCAGGTTAAACAAGTTCTAATATACCATAACTTAAGGCATACCATTGCTATCCTTTCTTAGGAAATTACTTAAGACTCCAATTAAATGAAATCAAAACATGGATTTCAAAATGAGAGAAGACAGAGCATGAGACACAGAGAGAGAGGGGGGGAGAGAGAGAGCGAGAGAGAGAGGGAGGGAGGGAGAAGGAGAGGGAGAGGGAGAGAGAGAGAGAGAGAGAGAGAGAGAGAGAGAGAGAGAGAGAGAGAGAGAGAGAGAGAGAGAGAGAGATACACAACTCCAGTATCTTTTGAGGGAGAAGTCCTAGGAAAACAGTGGGATCAGAAACTGGATAGCAGGCATTATGAAAGTACTAACCAGGAAATATTTGTTTAGGAAATATCTTTAGAAAATAAGGCCACTCAGGTAATACATAGAATACTTGAATGACTTTATGAATTCAAAACTGAGGCATACAAAGGGAAGGGGGTTATGAGTGGGCAGGGATGCAAGGTACACAAATGACATGTGACGTTCTGGACACACTGTAGGGATGAAATCAATGCTCAGGACTTGATAATAGGATCCTTTCTTTTCCCCCAAACAAATGCCTTTATCTGATAGTTTGGGGAGGGAAAAGAGTGACAGGGATGTTACAAAGAAATGATCAGATAGATACACAACTTTCTATCTGAATTATATAATACAATTTGTGTTTTTTAATTTTTGGTTTTTGTCTTTTTTTTGTTGTTCTTTTTTTTTGTTTTGTTTTGATACAGTATCTTGCTATTTAGCCCTGACTGGCCTTGAATTTGCAGTGATCCTCCTGCTTCTAAACATGAAGATTACAAACGTGTTTCACCATATCCAGCTATAATGCACATATTTTTATAATGAATATATGTAATTGTGTCATCTGAGATATACAATCACCTGGGATCCATTTTTATCACCCACTGCCACACAAGTATAAACCTTTGTATTTGTGTGGTATGCAGGAATGTATGTATGCATACTCATGCATGTGGGTGCCTGTGTGCGTGTGTGTGTGTGTGTGTGTGTGTGTGTGTGTGTAGGTGCACGTGGAAACCAGAGGTTGATGTTGGTGTCTTCCTCAATTTCTCTCTAACGTGTTTTTTGTAGGTGCTAAAACTTGGTTTTGAAATTTTATTAAAAATATATTTGCAAACATATAATAAAATTTAGGATGGAAAATGCTCATTTAGAATCATGTAGTAGCTTAATATTTGCAAATATACTTCAATGGTATAGAACAAATACCATTTAAAATGTTAGTGATGTATATTGAACTCATGGAACAGACCTCACCATCACTGCTGAGCTTCTCACGTGTGTATTTCAGGGAGCAGAGACTCATGATGGCCACATAGCCAAAACAGTGATATAGAGTAAAAGACCACTTAGAACACATACTTTAAAAATGCTTCCTACAGATTATCAAAGACAAAAGAGAAACACAACTCTGTATTTTCCCACTTCAAAGCGATTGATATTTGCATGGAGGCATTTTTAAGAAAGATGTCAAATCCAAACTCGAACAAAACACTGCACATCTCCCCTGCTTAAACTTGCTGAAAACAGAAAACAAAACTAAAATGTGTAGCCCAGGCTGTCCCCGAACTCCTGATCCTCCTATCTCCACTTCTCTTCACTGGGATTACAGGCTCACACCGTCTCACTTGTTTTATCCAAACTCAGGTCCTCATTCTTGCTTAGCAAGCACTTCACTGACTGAGCCATCTTCTCAGCCTCCTGTGGTAAACCTTTGAAAGAATGATGTAAAGCTATCATTTTCATTTTCTTTCTTCCTTTGTTCTTTCTCTCTTAGTTTCTTTCCTTTTCCTCTTATCTTTGGCCTAAGAATGAACTAGTCTGTGTTTGAGTTTTACATTCTGCATCCAAGGGAAGCACTGACATAGTTGGTACCCATGGATACAGACACAGGAACTCAGCACAGAATGTGGGAATTATGAGACTGCCTTACCTACAGATGGAGCTGACAGTCATGGGCTTTGCCTTCTGAACAGAGTATGGAGATAAATATTGTGGCTCTCATTCATCTTGGAAATGATAAGCAAAATGATTCTCCTTCTCTAGTCACCCATACTTCTTCAACACATTGTTGTGCAGGGCCTACTGTATGCCAGGCATGGCCTACTGTATGCCAGGCATGTTAGGGATTCTCCTGTATGCCAGGCTTGGTGTGAGTCCTGGGGATTTCTTGGTAAACAAAACTGTAGTGGTTAATCAACTTGATTGCAGTGAGAATCTAAGCTACTTTGAAACATACCTTTAGGGATATCTGTAAAGCATTTTAGGAGAATTAATTAAGGGAAGAAGACTTTTCCTGAATACAGATAGGCAACATCTCATAGGTTGGGGACCTGGATGTCACAACAGAGGAAGAGGGAGGATCACATTACGAGAGGCATGTTTCTCTCTGCTTCCTGGCTGCCATGATGTGAGAACTCTGCTCTGTCAGTCATGACCTCTGTCATGATATCAAGATACCTCTGAAGTTGTCACCCAAAATAAATCTTGCCTCTTTTAAGTTGCTTTACTCAGGTACTTTGTGACAGCAACAAAAAATAAAACTGACATAAAACCTTTCTATGTTGCTTCCTCTTGGAGCTTCAAAAATTCTAGGTAATTGTATTAGTCAGAGAGGATAGAATGAATATATATTATAAAGAGGATTTACTGAGTTAGTTTATAGGATACAAGCGAGGCTCGAGTGTTGAGGAACCCAGGGGCTGCACAGCTCCCAGGGCTGGATGCCTCAGTGGTCCCAATCTGGACCCGAAGGATTCCTGGAGAACTGCTGGTCTTCAGGCCATATTGAGGGTCTAATAAAACTCATTTCTAATGTCCACCAAGGACAGCTGAAGCAGGGAAAATGCACACATCAGTGGGCAGCCAGATACAATGCAATCACCAGCAAGGCGCATAGGCTATGTTCTATCAGAGCTTCTTCATATATAGTCCACAATCTGAAAGGCTGCCCAGTCTGGAGGAAGGACTTCCTCCTTCAGTTAATCCTTACTGGAAACATACTCCCAGACCTGCCAAGAGGTATGTTCGTACTTGATTCCTAATCTTCTCAAGTCAACAACAGAACTTAACCACCACAGTGATCCTAAGAAGCCGAGTGAACAAAATGTGGACACAGAGCTGGGCATACAGAAGTAGAAATTACACGCCAGATATCCTTTTCCACCTAATCCCTTCCCTAAGTGGCTTTTCCAAAGGTTTCATAACCCAACCCTAACCCCAGCCTTCCTCCCCACAGTTGGCAGAGCTCTGGCTCTAAATACCTCCCACCAATCTCCTTATCACAGCCAAACTCTTTTCATCAGAGTACCTTGAAAACTGAGATCTCCCATCTGGGCAGGAGCCCGATGAGGAAACGTAGCCTAAGCGTCTAAGGGTCTTACAGGACCACAGTTTCAAGCCTGAGTTAGAAGAGGTTACTCCACATGGGTTCCATGTCTCAGCGTGGCTGTTCTGTCCATCCCAATGTTCTGCCACCATCCTGTGTTTGACAAATGAGCTCCAACCTCTTAGAAACACAAGATCAGGCTAACCCTATCCACCCTGTTCTCTTACAGTTTTTCCACCCCTTCTTCCAGTGTTCCCTGGGCCTTGGCAGGCATGTTAGAAATATGATTTAGTGCTGAATTTTCTGTAGTCTCTGAGTTTATGTTTTAATGAGGTTTGAATATCCACAGTGTCTGTCACCATCTCCCAAGAACTAGTTTTCAGACTAGCTGTGAGAAAAGTACTCATGTCACTGCTTTCTCTACAGTGACTCCTGGGCCCCAGCAGATAAGGTTGAGTTGACCATCTCATGGTAAGCTCTTTTCTTGTATTGATGTATCATAGATCTCCCCATTTTCCCTGCCATCTGTCAGATAAAACAGATTCTCCAACCAAAAGTGAGAGCAGCTTAGATTAAAGGGAGATGAGTGTAGTTATTTGAGAGACATGTATTCCCACTCTTCTTAGCTAAAGAGCAGTGGAGGTTCTCTTTGAAGTCTATGAGTTTCCTTTCCATGGGATTCTGACTTGTTTCCAAGTACCAGGAATGAGTTCTCTCCTACTGAGCAGGTCTCATGTCCAATCTGAGAACGGTTGGTTACCCACACAGGCTGTGTGCCACTATTGCACAGGGGTATACCTTTTGCCCGGCTGCTTGATTTACCAGTTCACGTAGCACTTTCCAGCACTGTGAGAGGTATCCAGGAGGGAGCTGTTTTCACTCTCTGTTCCAGCATGATCTCTAGATGTCCTGTGACCCCAGGCTGAGGCATAGTCCCTCCCCACAGAGACTGACTAAGACCTTCAGGACTCTATGGTGAATAGTGATAACCCCATGGAAGAGGGTTATCAATAAAATGGGGACAGGGGAGAAAGGAATATAAGAGTATAACCTTTCAAATAAAAAGTAAAAATTTAAAAAACAGCTATGAAAAAGACATGAAGAATAAATAGGAAGAGAGAGAGGGAGGGGATTAGCAGGGAGACAAGCATGGGTCATGGGGCTGAATATTATCAATATATTCTATAATGTATGAAAATGGCATAATGAAATCCATTATTATGCATAATTAATATATGCTAATAAAAACTTTAGAAGAGGGGCTGGAATAATAATAATAATAATAAAAAGAACACACGAACCCACTCTTCCAATTTATACAAGGGCCTCCCAGGCCCCCAGCCTTCTCTGCTTCTCAAGCCTTTCCCAGGCTGCTTCCCCTTACAGGCCAGGGCTGAGCTTTCCTCACATGCTCAGCTCTCCCAAGGGGCCTTCCAGCGTGTGCGCACCTTCCTCTCCATGTGACCCTCCTCCTCGGTCACCCTCTCGCCTGGACAGCCCTGTCATTTTCTCATTATTGTCACCACCCCAGACCCAAACTTGTACTCCTGCTTCCCTGTTTCCAATTAAACTTTGTCCTATCAGGACTCCTAGGCCACATTGTTCTGCGGTTACCAGAGAGGAAAATGACAGCATGCGAAGGAAATTCTCACTGCCCAGCCTTACAGATTTGGCAAGAGATCTTCTGGAGGGGGTGGGGGCAAAAGCTGGGGGGGGGGATCCCAGGGCAGATGCAGTGGGTGCATGAGGTTTGTAGTGGGTGTGAGGTGGGGAGTATTTTCTCTGTCTTGTGCTTTCTTTTTCTCAAATGCTGCTCCTTGGAGACCCCAACATTCCAGTTCCCAGAGCTAATTTTAGTTTCTTGGGACTGACTTGTTCTGAGTGACCCTCACCCCTGCCTTTCCCTTTGGTTCCGTGTATTTATTCCTGCCCTCAGGCCCACACAACCCACACTCACACACATACTCTTGCTCCTGATGTGACTCTCTAAGCAGAGAATAACTGTAATCCAGTTCAGAAAATGGCAAGATCCTTCAATCAGCTCAGAGACCCTTAGGAACAGGAAACTGAATAGCTAGAGGGGTTTGGGGGGGTCCTAAAGGATAAAAGAGGATAGGGGTGGGGATCAACTTCCTGCCTCCTAAATAAGGACATGATGCTTATGGCATCAGTCACGAGCTCACAACTTCCCTAGAGCATTCAAAAGAGAGAAAAGACGAAGAGAGAAGACAGATGAAGAAAGGAGAATGAATGGGCCGGCACATGGTTCTATGCCTGCCATTGGTCCTCATCCCAGTCTTTTTTATACCATGCTTAAACCTGGACACACTGGAGCAGCTGGGGGCAGGTTCTCAAGGGCCTCCAATCTCAGTGCACTAAGTTGTAATGCTGGCAGTTCCATAGCAGGAGCACCAAGGCTCAGAGATGTGCAGTGACTGCTCGTGTTTGGGTATTGATAGGAAATTACGTGAATCCAGACCCTAAACCAAACCCAGATCTCATCCTCCTGCCTTCTCTCCAGGATTCTTTGACATCAACTTCTGCTCTTTCCCATATGTTTCTTGTGACCTGAGAGCAGGTCTCTGTTTCCTGTAGCAGTGTGGGTGTTCGGTGGCTGTCTCCCCAAGCTCACTTCCTCCATAGGTCCCTACTTCTTTGCAAAGGGAGAAATGAGGTCCATGGGGAAGCGACATATACCTGTCTGGCCTCAGTGTGGCAAAGGCATTACAGAGAACCAGAAATTCCTTTTCTGTATTCAGTCCTCAACTTTGCTAGGTCTTTGGGTCAGTTGATTAGGTTCTGGGTCTTCTGCCCTGAATTTTAGAGGCATCAAACCCTCCCTGGCCATCAGGAGTGACTGGCCCCTTCTTTCAAATTCTTCAAATTCAATTCCCTACCTCTTCCATTTCCCTGCTCTTTCTCCATCTCCATGTTCTCCCACTTTCTTGCCTTCATTTTCAGATCTTGGGCTTTCTTCACTTGGAAATGTAAATATAGATTCTAGAATGTTCCAGGGCACCTCTTAGACTGCAGGTCACTCCAGACAGTCTCTACAGGTGATGGATCCCAATGCAGTTCAACATAGATAAAAATATGTTTGGATATGAGTACTGGCTCTGCCTTAGTTTCCCTATCTGTAAAATGGAAATAAATATTATAGGGCAATTGTGAAGATTAAATGAGTTCATTATGTGTATGTATGGATGTATGTATGTGCATATAAATGCACAAAATATAAAGATTCATTTTTCAATTTACTGAATGTTTTGCTTAAAAAATAGATTGAGTTCACACAGTGCATATATTCAAAGCCCTCACATTGTGCCTGACACTTAGTAGGCTCTCAACAAGCGAGGAGGCTCTTTGCCACTGTTCTAGTTAATACAGTATATTGACTGGGTGATTGATATCCTTTGCTCCTAGGTTCAGAATCACATGTGACCCAGGCTCTCCACCCCTTCACAGATGAGGACACTGAAGCTTAGAGGGGCAGAGTTGACCCCACCTAGATTATCCAGCCACGCAGGTCCTTGTGACTGCTGGGGAAAGGCTTCTACCTGTCCTTGCTCTGCCCATCAGCCCCTCTGTCCTCAGATCCTCTCTGACTTCCTGGTTATAGATACCTGGGCCTCCCTGACCCTGAGGATCTCTGTGTCCTCAGAAAAAGGACCCATCCAAGGTCCCACTGCTTAACACAGCCAAGTTGAAACAGAACCTGTGTCTGCTGAAGTAATTTTCAGTCTGGCACTATGTCTCCCACAACCTTTTATCTTCTTGGTCCATTTCCAACCTCGATGCATTATAAGAAAGAGAAAGAGAAGAAAGGCATTTTCTGTGTGGTTGCTGTTTGTACAGAATTAAAGGAGCCAACACTATTGTGTTGGGATTTGAGATATGTTACAACCAGGGCAGGGGAAAGAAGTTTCTAGTTCTCAGGCCCCTGCTGTAACCATGGCACTCAAGTCACTCCATCTCTACTGAGACTTCAAACTCTCAGCTTGTCCCTTCATAGGGAAAGGCACCTTTTGGTATCTGAAATTGGTTCAAATGTTCAGCCCCCTCCCCCGCTATCATTCAGGCCAGGTTCCTGTTCCCCTCCAGCCTACCAAGTTCTGCATGAGCCCCACAGGATGGCTTGAGGTCTCCCCCTTCCCTACCTCCTCCCCAACAGTCTCCTGATGTGGTTATTTTTAAGGAAAGTTCCACAGGGCAAAACCTCACGGGGACACTGATGTTTGAGGGTTTGGTCTTCCTGCCTTCCACTGGAGACTGGTTTTGAGGTTATTTCGCTGAATCACTCACAAAAAGTAAATAAATAGATGGAGGAAGGAAATCTTCCTCAAAAGGAATTGTGTTGCCTCCTCCTCCAAGACAAAGCAGCTGTCATCACTAAGGGAGCCTGCAGCCTCCCTGGGACTGTGTCTTCATTCCAGAGGCACCCACACTAGAACAGCCCGCCCCACCCCTTGAAGAGGGTCCAGGGACAAGCTGGACACATCCCAAGGCCTCTGGGTAGCTTGATCTCAATGTTTTCTTCCTTCTTCCCAAACAGGACCAGAAGTGACCTGCCTGTGGGCCTGATGTTTGTGAATTTGCTTGGCTTCCTTTGCAGGGGTCACCCACCCTTTTTGTGTCTTGTGAACATGACTCCCATGTTTCTTCTCCCTTACTTCTTTCTTCTTCTCTTCGATATCCCAGTTCTTCCTGGGCTCCTACCCTTCATGAAAATAAAATGACAGAGAGCTCTTGGCACTCCCCTAGTCCAAGCCTCTTACCTTGTAGATATAGATACTGAAGCTGGCAGAGCTGCAGAGACCAGTCTGTGGACACCTTTGGGTTAAAGTTAAGACTAGTCAGAAACATATTTCTCCTGGGCAGCATTTGACCAGATGAATCTGTGGACCCCAACATCCTACCTCCTGACCATCAGAGGCTGACCTCAGCAGCCACCCTTTCCTGGATGGGAGAATTGCCTGGACACTTTGCACCCTGGGGACACCTCAGCCAGAGTGAAAGAGCTGAGACCTGACATGAGAGGGGTGAGAAAAACATTATAGAAATACCTTCACCTTCAACATCTGTTATGTCAGGTTACCTTGACCCTGGACCAGATCAGGTTTTGAAGTCTCCTGTGCCACCACTGTTACTATAGTCTCCTTGGAGTAGCCCACTCAACCTCTCTTTTGTGCTGAAAAAAAATCATCCCCTGCCTCAGTATCAAGCCACTCCTAGTAGTCCTGGCATTTGACCCATACTTCTTACCCATCTTCTCTCCCAGTCTATCTTAACGCTGCTCCACTCAACCAATGGTGGAAGGCACTCCTAGAGCCTGGTGAATCTTGGAGCCTCAGTAATGGGATGTGGGCTGGTGTATAAGTCTTCCCCTGAGAGTCCCTGGCTGTACCATATATCAACCTTTCCCACAGTGGTGGGAGGAAAGATCACTTTAGCAGGTTCTAACTCATGCTCACTCTGAGAGTTAGAGCAAATTAAGTTGCTGACCATGTTGGGGCCCCATATCCTCCCATGTAGAACACGATCCCACTTCACTATGAGATGGGCATCTTGGGAAAAGAAAAGCTCCCTTCACAAGGAGGTGCTCAGTCATTCTTTGCTTCTCTTCTCCATCCCATGATTTATAGGGCAATGGGGGCAGAAGGGAGAGAGAGCTTTGCTTAGAGCTCAGCTTCTTAAACTCAGGGTCCTGACTTCATATGGGGCCATGTAACTGAGTGTGGAGGATCACAAAAAATATGGTAACATTAAAAGGTTTCTGAACATGCAGTAGCTGAAAACTAATTGAATAACCAAATGCTTGGTGATTCAGGGCTGTGTCTAACAGCATTCACCCGCATTGCTCTGTGTGACTTCTCTACAGCCTTGCTTCTGAGGTGTGCTGTGAACTGTGCCTGCTCTCACACCACACAATGAACACTGCTGGGACACTTCAGTTCAGATTTGAGAGTACTGTATGTTATGGATTGCAGTGTTTCATTGGACATGCAAAGTTTTGCTTTTATAGAAACATAATGGTTTAATTACAGAAAACAAACAGTATAGTATTTTCCTACCTTCATTCCCTAACACATATCAAATGAGTATGTCTTTGGATTGTATTGTTAGATGGTTTTATTTTAAACACTGCTTCTTGAGTTGCTGACTTATGTTTCATTAAAAACAATAGTTCTGTAAGAGCCTTGGTGGAGGAGAATATCCAGAGACATTGCCCCCCCCAGCAACAATACACAAGGGGGAAGAAAAAAAAGAATGAAAAACTGGCTCCCTCTGGTGCTGTTCATACCCTCTATCCCCTAGCCTATGGACAGATCTAGTATGCACACTGAGGAAGGACCCTAGTGGGTAGGGGACAGAGAGGAGGGAAACGGAGACACATTCACAAGAGTAGCTCATACAATGTATATACTTATTCATAATAAAGATATTTTTAAAAAAATAGTTCAATGAATTTTGGCTTGTGACTAGGGCAGAATTCCCAACATTTTCTGAAATGGCCCTAACCATGCCATTTTGTACTATGTATTTAGGTGAGGTGACATTCTTAGCACCAATGATTATAAAATCGAAATGTCAACCAAAAAAAAAGTTTAAGGTGTTCTGGGTCCTGAATTATCAAATATCCAGTGGAATTATGGGGATGTATTTATAAATAAAAATGAATGTTATTTTATTATGTTACTTACATTTACTTTTGAAAAAATATTTTATTTATTTATTTGAAAGCATACAGAGAGAGGGAAGAGAGAATGGATGTGTCAGGGCTTCTAGCTGCTGCAAGGCAAACTCCAAATGCATGTGCCACCTTGTGAATCTGGATTTATGTGGGTAGTGGGGAATCAAACTTGGGTTGTTAGGCTTTGCAGGCAAGTACTTTAATCACTGAGCCAACTCTCCAGCCCCTTATATTTATTATTACTAAAATTACTTGTATATTATTTCTGCTTTCTATTACAGTAAGAGCACACTAGTTTTTTTTTAAATAAAAATGTTGCATGTAGATTGTCAATTTTATTTATATATAGTACAAGGAGCATTTACAAAATAATAATGGGATTTTCTTCAGGTACTGAAGAACGAATCCAGAGCTCCCTATACACTAACCAAATGCTTAACCTCTGAGCCACATGCCCAGCCCACATAATATTTGTTATAGAAATATTTGTTATATATCAAAATATTAGTTATAGGGCCTTAATTGTGACACAGTGGGGGTGGGGACAACTACAGAGTCACTATAACAAATGTCAGTCAGCTTTTCCTTGTCATTCTGCAGAGGACGGAAGAATGGGAGCTAAAGCTGTGTTTCCAGCCTTAGAGTCGACTTGATGTAAGCATGAGAAAGCTGCTTGTATTCAGACAGGACAATGGAGCGCCTAGGTGGAGTGGAAAGACCCATGCATGAGTCTTGGGTTTGCCACTTCTTGGAATGGAGAACAAGCTAGATCTCCTGGCCCTTTGTTTTTGTACTGTGAAGGGAGCCCCTTGGACTAGAATGAGGAGGGGGGTCCTGCTTTACAACATGCCAGGGACCTGGTTCAGCATTTGAGGGCTCCCAAGATTCCTCCTGGAACAACCAGTTATGAGCTCTAGAGGCAGGGCATTGAACTGACTTGAATGAGGGATGTCATCTTGGAGTATTCCATTTACTTCTGAACTTTAGTTTTAACTTGGTGAAATGGGAATTTTAACAGTCCTACATCACTGGGTTATGAGGTTTAGCAAGTGTTATCTGCAAAGTGCTGGAGCTCAGTGGTTTTCGGCACATGTTCAATGTTTTTTTTTTCTTCTTCCAGCATCCCTCTCTTCCCTGACTTCCATAGACCACTTCACAACCTCTGCTCTTTACTCTGACCCTCTCCAATTTTTCATTCCAGAGAGGGCTGGAGAGGGAAGAAGCTGGAGTCAGGCCAAGTCTCCACATTGTCCTTGCCCAGAGGTTAGGAGTCCCTGCCTACACAAGGGAGTTTCCACTCCCTCTTTGGCCAGCTGTGGGGTCCATGGGGATGACAGTGACTAAGATAGGGAGATATTCCAGAGGCCTTCTGGTCCTGATCCAAGACCCTTCCCACAGGGAGAAGCCAACAAAGAAAGTGAGGAGACTGTGTACAAGGCCTTGGCTCAGGGCAGATGGAGACTCTCAACTTCCCTTTCAGCCAGGGCTTGAAGGTGCAAAGCAGCAAGGTTTAAGGCTGTACATTTGATAACATGCTGGAATTCATAGTGTAGATCAGAGTGTGGGGCTGTGGGAAGTCAGGCTGATCCCAAAGTACCTTTCCGGCCTTACTCAGGAGCCAAATCTTCTAGAGGGCTGTGGCCACAGAAGGTAAGTAGTTCAGTTAGCTTCAGTTAGCTATGATTATTTCATAGTCTAGGAACGGAAGGCTAGAAAAGTATGAGAAGGAGAGGAAACATAGACGCTGGCTATGGACAGCCCCCTTCCCAAAGCACCACCTGTCATCCCCCTAAGCTATAGGGTCTTCCGTCCACAGCTCTTCCCCACCCAAGTCACTCTGGGAGCCTCAGTCCTAACTAACATCAACAGGAATCCAAGCTTCCCTTCAGGGGAGTATGTTCCCAACTCTTCTCAGCTGGGCCCTAGGGAAATGTCTTAAGCTGATTGAATCAGTGGCGCCAAGCTCCCGAGCAGCTCCCTGGTGGACACTGGTGGTTCAGACCCAAAGATACACAGTCCTGTGCACAGGGATTCACATTCTCAAAAAGATGACTGTCAAAGAAAGGCACAAGTAACCACAAAAATGGCCATGAACCCGAGAACTCCTGGAGGAGCTATGGAGGATACTGTCCCTGCTCAGAGGGAGAAAGACCAGGATGGACCTCCAAAGGTGACCATGAAATGTCTGGGAGAAAGAACAGGGCAGTTATACAGGGTGAATATGATGTGGAGGCCTAATGTGTGCTGCTTACTTGACATTTGTCAAGTATATTAGTCACCTTTCTCATTGCCATGGTCAGATACCCAGCAGAAGCAGCACAAGGAAGAAGGTTTTCTTTTGGCTCATGCCAAGGAAGGCGTGTCAAGGGGATCATGAGGCATCATGGTGTATTTGTAGTCAGAGAGAGATGAATGCTGGTACTCAGCTAACCTTCTCCTTTTCATTTAGTCTGGGACCTCAGCCCCTGGAGTAATGCCACCCACATTCAGTGTGGGTCTTACCTCCTCAGTTAAACCTGTTTGGAAAACCCTTAATAGACATGCCCAAAGGGGTGCCGCTAAGGTGCCCTAAGTCTACTCAATTTGCCCATGAAGATTAACCACCACACCAAGAGAGTAGATCTTAAATGTTCCCACTACAAAACCTGTGTGAGACAGTAGATCTATTAATTAGCATGAAGGTGGGAATCATTTCAGGATATTTGTACATTAAACAACTTCTACTTACTCTTTTTCTTATCAGTGTATATCACTAAAAGGCCCCAGAGGTGCTGTATGGTCCGGTGCTTCAAGAACTTGTGCCATAGGACAGGGAGACACACCCATGCTCAAGTCATTGCTCTGCCTCCTCCAGCCCCCACTGGGCCTCCCACTTCTTATCTGGAAACTGGAATATGGTCTTCAGCTGTAACAGTGGCAGGATCCTCTCTCTCTCTCACTCATGTATAGGCAAGGTCAGGAACAATGCCTAGTCCAGGGGAACCTTCAGCCAGTCTGAATAAATGCTTGGATGAAGGAAAGCATGCATGGCCCCTGAGGCTGGAGAATAAAGAAAGATCCTTCCAATCCATGGGGTTCAGGGAGGACTTGACTGATGAGAATGAAAGTGGTGGGGACCTTGCATGTGGGAAGTCCTAGCTCTTTCTGCAAAACAGGGAGCCAGTGAAAATTGCAGCAGACCTAAGAGCACCCTGGTAACCATGTGTAAGCCCCTGTTGGAGAGGATGTTTGTCTAGAAACGTGCTTGTGTTTGGAGTGATTCTTTCCTGGGACCTTTCCTAGGGCAGCTCCCAGGGTGTCATTGTCACAGGGCAGTCGGGTCTTCCAGAGGCTACTGAGACCTCTGGAGACAGCTTGAGTCAGGAATTAGGAATTTCTGGAGGTGGCCAAATGCTGATCCCTTGGGATTGTTCTCTGGGACTGAGAAGGAACACATGCCTGCCTGGGGTGGAGTCATGTGGTCAGCATCTGGGAGGACTGAAGGACTGGTGACATTTGACCTTCTCATGCACTCGACCTCTTGATCCCAACAGGCTCTTGTGTTTGGCTTGCTGGGGGCAGAAAAGGACTCAGGCTAAGTAGGGAGGCTCACCCCATGGCATCCCACTTAGGCCGAGCTTCCTCCTGGTTCCAGTGGAGGTTTTCCAGCAAGGCTCAGTGCCAGAGGGAAGTAGATGTGTTCAGGTCTAACCTCTGACCCTTCTTCTTCAGGGACTCCAAGGGAGGACAGAGCTTTCTCCCAAGTTCTCTGCTTCCTTCCCCCCCCCCCATGGGTCCCAGACCTTTCACTCACCCTCCCTCCACCTCTTGATTTCCCACACATCATCACCCAGAGAAGCTAGCTCCTCTCATGTACTCCCACATGCTCTGGTCCTCATGTGCACCCATGTGTGCTCATAAAGCCATGCATAACACTCACCCCTCCCAGGCACTTCTGCCTTACCCAGCAGCCATCTCTGCTCAGAACCTCTCCTGAATACAGAAGAAGGCATACCCCAGAGGAGGGCGGGTTATAGGGCAGGTGCATGGACTGCAGCTTGTCTGTGAAATCAGACTGATAGGACATCCTGCTGAAAGTGACCAGGTGAGATGGATGAGGTGATCCCTGGAGGGGATAGCAGAGACCCAGCAGGTGGTGAGTGCCCAGGATAAAGGAAGTAGTAGGAATGCTTATGACATTATAATTTAAGGAAGGAAAGAGAGACATTAGCCAAAGAAAATAAAGAAACAAAGAAACCCCAGGGACTGCAGGCAGGTGGAAACTTTCAGGCTGGTAGAGGGAGGCTGGGCCAGAGCCCAGGAAGCTACAGCACTGGCTCTCTGGAGGACGTGAGCTCATACAGGAGGGAGATTTTGGGTAGTAAGGAGGGCAGGGGCTTGGCGAGGAGGAGGAAGGGAAATGTTCTAACCTGAGGCAATGACCAAGAAACAATAGCCCCAGAGAAGCAAGGGATTAGAAACCCAGAATTGGAGAACACTGGCACTTACCATATAGCTTGAGCTTAATAAAGGCTTACTTTATTAAGAGTTCAATCAGTAAGGCCTCATCAAGTCTGCTGCCTAGGGAACTTGGGTTCATACATTCATTAAAAAAATGAGTGAGTGGGTGAAAACATTTTATTCACTGACTACCTCCTAAGGTTCAAGCCCTAGGGGATTAAATACAGGGATTAAATCCTGACCTTGGAAAGCCAGCAGCTAATGGGAGACACAGGCAATCAACAAGCAAACTAGAGAATATCTAATATGCATTGTTTTTCCTCAGGAAAGGGTAACTTAGACAGTGTTGGGCTGAGACAGAGTACTCAATAAATGTGAATTTTATTATAGTTCCAGCTTTGCAATCCCTATGGCCATCAAAGGACAAGATGTCCCTGGCTCATCTTCCACTGTTGAGGCATTTTAGCCCTGGCAGGCCCCTCTTAGACCACCCTGGGAGAGCCCGTCCGTGGCTACAGGAGTCTGTCTTCTTGACAAATAAGTGCAGGTTCCACCTATCCTGAAGCTCCTCATCTGACTCAACGTAATGACGTGTCACTGTGGTCAACACCTTGGGGGACAGTCTCTCCCAAAGGTCAGTGATGCCAGACCTCCTCAGAGGCCCATGTGCTGGTGCACCATGGGAGCAGCACCTTGGTCAAGAGTGCTGGCCCAAGCATCTTGACCTGGACTCCCTAGCTCCAGGAAGCAGGGACACCAGAGAAGCAAGTCTTGTCCCTTGCCCCTCTTTACAGAGGGCATTGGCCTGATCTTGGAACATTGAGTTAAATTTTCACAGCCTAAGTGGGGACATTCTGAGTGTCCCTTTTGCTAGTCCAACCATTCTACTACAACTGTTCCCTTTAAGGTCACAGTGACTTCCTAAGGTCACAGTGACCCCCGATGGTCACTGTGCTTAGTTTTATCACATGTGACCTACAGTGAAGCCTTGATCATTCCTACCCAAGATGGCATGCTTACCACAGAGCATCATCTACATACCTCTGTGTCTTCTGCTCCTCAGAAACCCTCTGCTTACCTGGGCTGAGAGGTGAGGTCAGTACTTGGTACTAATGTGCCTGCACACAGCTTTTCGGATCTCACCCAATGCCCAGGTTTTACAGCCAGAAGCGTATCTGATAGGCATTCCAGTGCACACATCTACAACTGAATTGACCTTCCCCCCAAAACTTGCCTCCCCCTGAGCCTCCTGATATACATTAGCTTAGGCACCTGACCCCAGGACCTTAAACCTTGGCATTTTCCTTGATCGCTCACCCTTCTCCCTCAACCCCAAACTAACCAATCAGTAAACTCCATAGTCCTTTCTGTCAAAACTTCATCAGAAGTCCACTACCTCTCCCCTGCTATGGCAGCTCCTTCCTAACTGCTCATCCTGCCTCTGCCCTTACCTGCTTTCAGTTAATTGGCTCTATATCCGAATTGGCAGATCTGACCAACTGAGGGTCAAGTGAATTTGAAAAAAAGAAATGCATCAGAGGCTGAGGAGATGGCTCAGGGGTTAAAAGTGTTGCTGTGCAAGCCTGACTACCATCAAGCAGATCCCCAGAACCCACAGCAAAGAGGAATAAAAGGGTCACACGTGTCTGTAATTCCAATGTGCCTATAGCAAAGGGACATGGAGTCAGGAGAATCCCTGGGCTAGTGGGCCAGGTAGTGAGATGTTCACAGCAGGAATCAACAAGAGAGACCTTGTCTCAAACCTTGCTGGTGCGTGTGGAAGGTGAGCACTGACACCCCAAACACCAAGGTTGTCTCCTGGCTTCCACTCACATGCTGTGGCATGTGTGCACCTCACATATGCACACACCACACACACACACACACATTCACAAACCACAACTCTACTGAATATATAAAAGCTTGTTTTTCTTGTTACTGTCCCCCAATGATGTAGTATTACAAGTGTTGACAGTGTCTACATTCCATTGGGTCTCCAAAGTAATCAAGAGATGGTTGATTTAAAGTCCACTGAAGATGCACATAGGTTATAGGCAAACTTTACAGCATTGCATTAACAGACTTGAACATCCTCAGATTATGGTGTCTGAGAGGGGCCCTGAAACAACCTCCCAGGATGTCAAGGGAAAACTATTCTGAGCATAGCAGAAGGACCAGAATGGAATTTGAGTCATTCACCAAGCCAGACAAATACCACAGGATGGGTCCATGAGGCTGAGAGAGACAGAGGGCATAGATACTATAACAAGAGAGATAATACTAATGTTCTCCCCAAGTTGACCCCATATTACAACCCTGCACTGATGCAAAATAAGACCTCGCTGGACCTACCCAGAGATGTTCCAATCCTAATCTGGTAAATCCATTTTGCAAGCAGGCCTGTCTAAGAGCATTCTACATTGTGCCATGGTGAATCACCTGGATGGCTCTCAGTCTCCTTCCCAATGACAGAGAGCCCCAGAGTCTCATCTTGGTGCCCTAAAAATAGCCAATTCCTAAAACCTAGACTAAATGTTAGAAGAATAAGTGGGTGCTACTCTCATTCTCCACTCCAAGGAAAGAAAGGAAGGGGAAAATCAACTTACTGTCAATGTTAGATAGATTGCATTCTTTGTGTTCATAACCCCACTCCAAGGTAGTCGCTTTGTTTTATTGATGTGAAAACTGGAGCTTAGAGAAGTCGATGTCTGCACAGTCTATACCTCCCAGTTGGCAGAACCAGCATTTGAAACCAGATATGTCTGACTACAAATCCCACACCCCTTCTCCTGGGCTACCTCTCTTGAATGAGTATCAAGTGCTGGCTGGCTGCTACACTGAGACAGTTCAAGCAGGTTGTTCTATTTAATTCTCTGGTGAGGATCCCCCCCCAATACAAATGGATAAGTCAAGATTCAGTGAGGTCACCTACTCTAAGTTAGGTCATC
The DNA here is from genome assembly GCA_004024765.1 of Zapus hudsonius. Taxonomy (NCBI): domain Eukaryota; kingdom Metazoa; phylum Chordata; class Mammalia; order Rodentia; family Dipodidae; genus Zapus; species Zapus hudsonius. The sequence goes on from PVHP010002405.1 coordinate 49,554, forward strand.
CAGGTCTTAAGTTTCAGAGCTGGATTAGAACCTGGCTTTGTTAAGCCCAATACCAAACTCCACCAGGATACAATAAATCAGGCAGAGTGCCCGTGGCAATGGGCAGAGGCTGTGGAGAGCAAGTTCTCTGTTTCCTTCTCCCTTGGACCAGTTAGCTTTGTAGTGTCCCACTGTTGAGGCAACTTCCTAGTTGCTGCACAGAAAGAACCCAAACAAAAGTGGCTTGTGGAGGAATGGGTTTATTTGGCTTACGGACTCGAGGGGAGACTCCATCCTGGCAGGGAAAACGATGGCATGAGCAGAGGGGTGGACATCACCTCTGCCACAGCACTGGAAATAGCAGCAGGAAGGTGTGCCAAATACTGGCAAGGGGAAGCTGGCTTATAACCCCATAAGCCTGCCCCCAACAACACAGCTTCATCGAGGTTGTAAAACCCAAACTGCCATCAGCTGAGGATCTATCTATCAGAACACATTCATTTGTTTGAGGGGGACACCTGGATCAAACCATGACACCCACCTTTTCAAATTGTAGCCCGTACATCCTTCCTGTGGCCAACCAAGCTCAGGGATGGATCCCAAGAGCCAGTGGATAGGGAAAGCCCAGGGCAAAGCACCTCCAAGTCTGGAGAAAGAGCACTAACAGCACACTTCTCCACTTAGCATTGGTCCAAAGATTCATCAATGAGCACTGAAGGCTACTCCCTTCTCGAGTCCTGTAAGATTTAGCTCACAAGACCAATGGGCAGCTGAGAGCTCAGACTTGAGAATCCGAGTTCTTAGGTTTAAATCCAGCTGTAGGCTAGCTATGATCTTCAGATCCTCATTCTTTCTTAGCATGAGGTTAATCAAATGGGGTTAATAATAAAATTATCTTGTAGGGTGACAGATTATATGAGATAATTTTGAAATGGTACTTAGGATAATAAATAGCAGCTCCAATACTGTTAAATATAGACAGTTATGAAAGACTGCAATTCAGGCTGAGGATATGGTTCAGGGGCTATTTGTGGTATAAGGCTGGGGACCTGAGTTTGAGCCACCAGTGCTCAGGTACAAAACCAGGTATAGCAGAGTGTACCTATAATCCCAGCACTGGAGAAGCAGAGACAGGAGGATCCTTGGGACTGACTGCTTATTTTGTCTAATCCAACACATGAGTTCTGGGTTCAGGGAGAGATCTTGTGTCACAAAGGAAGGTGGACAGCCATCAGGTAAGATACCTAATGTCAGCCTCTGGCCTCCATGTGCCCAGGCATACATGTGTGTGTACAACTACCTGCACAGCACAAACACACACTTTCACACATGCACATCACACACACACACACACACACACACACACACACACACACACATTGTGCACCCAAAAATGTCTCATTGGGGAATGGATCCAATTATATCAGATAATTTTGAAAAGGTACAAAGCACAATCTGTGGCATTATTGAATGGATAATTCAATATTATTATTGATGGGTAATCATAAGGAAGACACAATGCACTACGCCACTAGTAGAGAGGAAAATGAATCCCTTGCTTGGTTTTGGAACACAGCACCCAAAGTTCAAGAATCCAGCCTCATTTCTGGCCAGGTGACTTCTCTCTCTGCTCTATCCTGCTCTTCTGAAAAACAAAGTCATGAATCTAAACCTACCCTACTTAGCCCTTAGGCTATGGATTCCCGTGAGGCACAAACAAAATAGCATTTGTGGAAATGTTATGGGAAGCATAAATGCCTGAGAAATGTCAGCAATGGTGTTAAGGCTGCACCCCTTTCTCGTCCCCCACCCCACCCAGGTTCTCCCCAGCCAGAGAGCCTCTCTCTCACCCTTTTTGGCCCTTGTCTGCCTTGGAATCTCACATGGCTCCCAGGGAGGATTCAGAGCATAGCACAAACTGAACAGAGGTTGCTTCCAAAGGTTCCAGCAGCTAAGCCTGGCGCCAGCCTTCCTCCTTGATGGGAGAGAATGTGGGCTGAAGCTTATTCCCATTCAAACCATGAGCATGAGCATCCATTGAGTTCCAGACCCTAGACACCAGGGACACAGGCATGAGCAAAGGGGAGTCTGCCTTCAGGAGCCCAGAGTCTAGATGGGAAACTGTCATAATTATAGGTAGTCACAAGTGCATATATATGACACGGAGCCCAGAGGAAGAAGCACTGGTACCAAGCCTAGAAGAATCAGCTAAATAAACCTCCCATCTTTCATCAATGGCCTGCCTCTGATGTTTTGTTACAGGAATTCAAAGCCAACTGATTCATGTGGTGGGGCCACTGGTTCTTATTGATTCTCTTACAAGGAGAGAGGTGCTCACTATCACATGTGGGGGACAGGGGACATGGACTTTAGGGTAAGCTATGCCCAGGTTTGCATTTGACTTTCTTGCCTTATTAACTTCATAAGATTTGCTCATACAGTGTATCTAATTAAGGATAATAAAGATATAAAAATGGAGATACTGAGGGCAGGACTGGCTTGTGAGCACGGAAAAGGATGAAAGGCTGAGCACAGTCTGCCCTCCGTGAACAATGAATCCACTTTTAGCTCTTGTCACACCAGCACTGTCGTACCTACCATGCTGCTGGGTACAAAGCAGGCACCCAGCAGGTGCAGATAGGAGAGAACACAGCGGCTTTCATAGATCAGTCCTGTCTTACTGCCACCTTGTCTGTGCCCAGCCACAGACTTGGAATAATTTCTGGAATCTTCCATATATGCCAACTGTTTCCACATTAGGAAGAAAAAAATGAGGCCTCAAAGAGCTTGGAGAGAGATTTGTTCAAATTTCTGGTAATGATGTTCATAGGGCTATCTATTCTCTATGAAAATGCAGAGGAGACAGATAACATCTGAGGCTTATTTGGTCCTTAGCTCCTGGAGGGCATGATGTGCAAGGTGCTATATAGTGGCAAGTTTGCATGAGGTGGCCAGAGAGGACTCAGAATGGCTCTTCCCATTCATGATTCCTGAGCTGGTGAGGTAGGTCTTGTTTTCCTCTGAGATGGTCACTCGCTCAAGATTACGTGTCTGAGTCACAGCTGGGTTTCCCATCACATCTTTTGCTTATGTGGGAAGAAGGTGCCCCAAGAAGGAAAAGGATTCCCAAAGAAAAGGGACTGAGCCCCCAAAACACCAAGTTCCTCTTGCCTGGGCATGTCTCCATTTGCTCAGTCTCCAAGAGAGTAGGAACAGGGTAGGGGAGAAGGGGTCTCAGCCCAAATGGATCTTCAAGTTTACCTGTGTTAATTAGAGCCCACAGAAAGAGAGCTAAATACAATAGTTATCTGTGCCCGGGGATACAGACCTTCCACTCTATCTACCTGGAAAGTGGCTTATGTCTGCTGTCTTCACTTTCCAACATGTCACCACTTGAGTGAAATCCACAGAACTCGTGAGACTCAAGTCTTTCCAAATGAGTAGTCATTACCACCAGTGGCACCTCACTGTCTTTAATCTCTTTCCTCTGTCTCTCTTCTTTCCTAATGTTCCCTCCCCCTCCTCTGCCACTAATCTTACCTGCCCTGGGCCAAGTGCCCTTGTTACTCGGGTCACCAGCTAGTTTATGGTATCAAGATAGTCAGGGATTGACTGTAGGGCCAGCCAAGGACTGACTATTCCTTCAGTCCTATCCAGGAGGCAACAACTTGAACGTTCGTCACTGCAAAATTAGGGATTAGACTACTGTGACTTCCAGTTATGGGCCACCCCTTCCCCAGCACCCTTAGGAATCCATTGGCTATTTCTTATGTTTCCCAAAGTTACATATGATACACGTGCTCATTTGAGGATGACTGAACTAGCTCATGTAAAAATTATCATCACAGATTTATCAACTAAATGAAATCTCTAGACACCTTTGAGCCACTCAAAGGGTTTGTTATAATGCATCATTTAGCAATTTAATAGCTGTGTTGCCTTGGATAAGTGATTTGATTTCTTTGACAGTTCATCTATAAACGGAGGTTGTACTTCACAGAGTTCTTGTGGGGACTCAATAGGCTATCACGAAATGCTTAGAAGAAGTCCAGGTCACTGTCCACTGTTAGCTGTGTCTGCTGTTAGTGTTGCTGTAATGCTGTGACTAGATAGAATGTGGGGATTTTAACTGGGACATGCATCACAGAAAGAGTCAGAAATGGAGTGGACCTCTCACACTGCACATGAGGAAACAAGCCCACAGAGTGAAACTGTAAGAACATATGGTAACATGAAGGTACGTGCACTCAGAGCTCAGGCAAAACAGGTTCAAATTGCAACTCATCTGCCTCCTGTCTGGGTGACCTTGGGTGAATTGCCTTTCTTCTCTTACCCTGTCTCCTCCGTATAATGGGAGATGTCTGTGTTTGCTACAGGGCAGGTGTCATCAGAGCTTGCCATGGTGAGCACTGCCTTGTTTCTTCCATTTATTTCTGGCTTTCTTCTCTCGCCTTGACAATTGAGCATCAAGGGTCTGATTTGAGGCTGGGCATCTGTCCTCCTGTCCTCTACTCTTCCAGAGGTTTCCATGAGGTTTGAGGTACCAAGACCCAGGAGCCATTCTAGACTGGGGAGTTGAGGGTGGGGGCAGGAAGCATCTGCTGCCTGGACTTCCTGTATGGTGAAATGGAATGTTTCAAATTGAAAGAACAAATTTTATGCTTGTGTTCACTTAGTTATTGGTAGGAGTTTGGTAATTAAGTTAGAGGCAGAAGTTTGGAACCTTTTGGCTTGAGATATTTCATCTTAAGATGATCGGTAGCAGACCTTGGAGAGATGTTGCTTTATTGTGAAAGATCCATCCACAGGTGATAATTGTCTTCCACAAGTTTAATGTCGGCACATAGGTGTGTGTTCATGCTTAAAGTTCTGCTCCATAACTTTCTACCACTGGCCCCATGGGAAAGTTAGTAGGAACTTGGCTCCAGAGTCACACTGCTTAGGACTGAATTCCAGCTCTGACATTTTGGGGAAGCTGCTCACGTCTCTGTACCTCCATTTCCTCTCTGTAAACCAGGAACAGCAATATTTAATAAACATAGTTGTGTCAGGACTGCACCAGATAACCCAGATGAAATGCTCAGAACAGCTCATGTGTCAAGACATGCCAGTCTTTTACCGACTCCATGCCATTTCCTCCTCTCCTGGGGTTCCCACAGAATTCATTTGTAGCCTATTCTTCATGCCCAAAGCTGGTGTTACCTTTGTTCCCAGCCACCAGAAATAAAATTAATCAAAGGTCAAATCAGAGCATTTATCCACAGTGCCCACACAACTATGTTCCAAATTCTGCTTGGTCCTTTTTGTGTGCTACCCACAAGGCTGTGATGTTTAGCTTTCAGAGAAAGCCAGGTTGTATGGACCATGAAGGTCATCTCATCTGATCATTCTTTGGACACTGGGTTCCCTCCAAAACTGCCCATCCATAATTTCTCAAATGTCTATGGTGTCAGAGAGCTTAACACATCTTGGTCACCTCACCTCTCTTCTGGATGGCTCTGAGTAAAGCAAAGGCCTTCCTATACTGATCTCTACTCCAAGTCACTGCAAAAGAAGCTCCAATGTTACCTTCTCCCACTGCTCAGGACTTACTCCTAAGATTCTCTCATAGCCAAAGGCCTTCCATCATCACCGGCTGCACTTGAGTTGCACAGACAGACATCCCAGCATCAGACTGGGTCTCACCTAGTTTTCAGTTCCACACACCATTTTACAGCTCCATTCCTTTGCACATGCTGTTTCCTATCTCTTCCCTTCTCTGACAATCTCCTGCACATTTTCAAAGCCTCTGATCAAAGTCTTTTCCTAGGGCTGAGGCAATGGCTCAGCAGTTAAAGGCACTTGCTTACAAAGCCTGACCACCTGGGTTTAATCCCCAGGATACACATAAAGCCAGATGCACAAAGTGATGCATGAGTATAAAATTTATTTGCAAAAGCAGAAGGTCCTGACATGCACACACACACACACTCTCTCTTTCTGTCTCTATCTTTATCTCTTCCTGTCTCTCCATCTCCACTCTCTCACAAATAAATATGAGAAGTAGAGAGAAGAGATACCAACAGAGAGAATAGGCACATCAGGGCCTTCAGCCACTGCAAACACACTCTAGACACATGTACCATTTTGTGCATCTGGCTTTATGTGGCTACTAGGGAATCAAGCCTGGGTCATTAGGCTTTGCAGGCAAGTGCCTTACCACTAAGCAATTTCTTCAGCTTTAAATAAATATTTTTAAAAGTCCCTTCCTCCAGGAGCCTGACCAGCTCCCCCAAAGAGCCCCAAAATTCCATCCAGTGCCTCCAGTTTTTCACTATGGTCAACTGTTTATGTGTCTGCTCCCCTGGAAGAGTGGCAGTTCCTCGCCCATGCTCATGGCTGTGCCTCATAGACCCAGCTTCACCTTTCCACAGATGAAGTGCCCAGAAAGCATATACCCAGTGAACAAACGTATGGTGACCACAATGGCTAGTGTGGTGGTTTGGATCAGATGTCCCCCATGAACTCATGTATTCCGAAGGCTTGGTCACAAGTTGGTGGCAATTTGGAAGGTTGAGCCTTGCTGGAGGGAGGTGTGTTATTGGGGTTGAACTTGGAGGTATTATAGTCAGTCCCCTTTTGACATAATTCAGCTCACCTGCTGTTATTTTCCACCTGCTGTTAGCAATGAGGTGGTGTCCAGCCTCTGCTCTGCCATCTTTTCCCTGTCATCATGAAGGTCTCCTTCAAGAGGATAAAACAAAATACAAATTTTTCTTCTCATCAGATGCTTTTGGTTGGGTGTTTTGTCCCAGTAATGTTAAGGTCACTACAATAGACAATTGGTACCAGGAGTTGGGATCATTGCTATTGGGAACCTGATTGTGTGATTTTTGAGCTTTTGTAATGGATTTGTGGGAGGAATGTGGAAGTATTTGAATATTTTGGACTAAGAAAATGATTTGCTGTGTTATAAACAAGTGAGATAGACTATTCTGGTCAGAGTTGAGAGACCTAAATGCAGAGAGAACTGTGCAGGCTTTGCTTAGGAAGGGGAAGAAAGACGGTGCTAGAGTGAGAAGTGTGTATCGTGAGAACTTGAGCAGAGTTGAGTTTAGTAGAAGTGGATTGGTGGGTGCAGAAGGATCTGGCACAGAAAGAAATCAAAGGAGAAAGCAGCCCCATTCAGGTGGAGTTGTTTGAGAGAGGAATAACAATGAAATTTGGCCAGCTGTTCTGTACTGGAATAGGAAGGAGAATACTGATTCTTTTGAAAGCAGAAGACCAGAATGCCAAAGGAGTTTGCCTGTTCTTCAAAGTCAGATTTATTTTCTGCTGGATTAACAAATTTGGTAGCCCACTTGGTACTTTGTAAGTATAACTATTGCAGGAAAAGAGGGGCTCATTGGATTTGCAGCTTTTTTTTTTTTTGAAATGGCTACTGGGCATTGATTAATTAATCCCCAATCTTGCCAGCCTCCCTATCCATGTCACTCTGCTCTACAGAAATTTTGAGTATTTAATGTTGTTCTCCATCTATATATTCCAATGATGATCTTTAGGCATCCACATGGTCTGGCTCCTCGGGGATGGCAGGGCTGCTCCCCATAGGCTCTCTGGCCATGAAGTGTCTCGTCGTGTCTGGTCTGAGAATCAGTTGGACTCAGATTCAAGCTAACTCTGGCATCAGCCAAGTGACTGGGGTGATGCTCAAAGTCCTGAGCCATTGGCAGGGCCCTGGAACAGAGCAGATAAGTATAGCTTTGGAGCAGGGTCCAGACACCCCTTCTGAGCCTGCTGTTGGCCTTCAGATTTTTGAGTCATGGTGTAGGAGTGGAAGGGGAATGTCAGGGCACCGGCTGATTAGCCAGCAGTGTAGTAATATAGGAATATTTTAATATCTAAGAGACTATCCCTGTGTGGACCAGGTAGATATTGGTCCTGAATACAACCATACAAAACCAAGGAGCTCTGGTGCTCAGAGCCTCCATCTTCTCATCTGAGAAATGGAGTTAAAAGAAGTGTCTGCTGTTGGGTATTGTAACAGCTGCCTTCTGGTTGCTGGGACAAAACATCCAACCAAAAGCAGCTGATGGAAGGAAAGGATTTCTTTAGGCTTATAGTCTCAAGGGAAAGTTTCATCATGGTGGGAAAAACATGACAGACAGCTGAGAGTAACATCTTGTCACAGCGGCTGGGAGGTGGCAGTAAGAGGGAGCTGTCACTGGCAAAGGGAGTCTTGGGGGAGTGTTGGACCCAAAGCTGGTCCCAGAAACACACCTCTTTCAGCAAGGCTCTACTTCCCATAGGCCCAACAACTATCTCAAATTGCCATCAGTTGGAATCCAAGTATTTAAAACACATGAGGTTGGTTAGGGGACATTTTACATTCCAACCACCACTAGGAGTTTGAAGGAACACAATAAGTAATTTCCCTCTTCCCTGCCAAACTTCAGAACTAAGAAATAAGGAAAATGAATGGGCGTCTGAGATAGAAAAGGTCTCTTTTACTACCAGAGAACAGTCAGGTAGAAGGTCAAAGTGAGGGGCTCCTTTATGACCCAATATTAGCCACTGGACCAGAATCAGCACCCCCACAATACAGTCCCCAGCTGAGTCTCCAGCCTCATCTTATCACTTCCCAAATGTTCCAGCTACACCGAGCTTTGTGGCCATTTTTAACCATCACACATCTTCTGATCCCTCTATGCCTCATCCTGCTGTTCTTCTCTCCTACAATGTTCTATCCCCCTTTTCCTGGCCAACTAACGCCTACTCACTTATTAATACTGTCTCACATGTCTCCTCCTCAAAAGCCTAAATCCTGTCTATGAACTTAAATCAAGGGCCTGGATGCCATGCTGAAGGTTGGGGCCATAGGAAGCCAGCAGGGAGTCACTTGATGGGGTTGGCTTCCATGGGAAGCCAGACATAAGGAAGACCTTTCATGCATTTAAATCTAGCCAACAAGAGTATGAGCTTTCGTTTGGCCCTTGGCATCTACCAAAGAGAGGGGATAAGGGTACTATCTGTGAGGAGATTTTCTGCCCCATCTTTCATTATCTGTTTCCTCTATGATCTCCATGTTTCTTACTTCTTGAACTAAGTGTGAGTTCTAATTAGTACCAGTGTCCATACTGACAGCAGCAGGCATTGTTATGTTTGTGTCAGTGTGAACACTACTTTTGCTAATAGACTTGCTAGAACTAAGAATCTTGCCTTGCAGGGAAAGCCTTGCCCTTGTATGCTGTTAACAATTCCAGAGACAACATATCACTTAGGTCTATAGACTGCTGAAATTAAGTGACTTGTTATTTGGAGGGGTGTGTGTGTGTGTGTGTGTGTGTGTGTGTGTGTGTGTGTGTGGTGTGCGTGTATGTGTGTGTGTGTGTGTGCTTGAATATGTGTAAGTATGTGCTTCTACCTATGTATGGAGGCCAGAGGACAACGTTGTCATCCCCAAGAATTCTATTCACCTATTTTTGAAACAATGTCTTTCCTTGGCCAGGAACTTTCCAATTAGGCTAGACTGGCTGACTCCAGGAATAGACCAGTCTCCACCCCACAGGCATTTGCTACCATACAAACATTTTATGTGGGTCCTGAGAATTGAACTCAGGCCCTCAGGCTTTCAAGCCAAGCATTTAACTATCTCCCCAACCTGAAATTCACCCACTTTATAGATACATAATGCTTAATACAGTGACCTTCAGCATGGTGCAGGGTCAGCATTAAATAATTTGCGAGAGTTAGGGTTGTTGTTCCTGGATTGTTAATCAGGATAATGAACACCTAGGGGTTACAACAGGCAAACCCTTGAAATCTTAGTGATTTGTCAAACTACAGGTTCACTTTCTGTTAACACAATAGTTGATACAGGTCAGGGAGTCTTCCTCTATTACTCTATCTGGAACCTACAGGCTCCAAGGTCATGTGAACAGGGAAGAGGAGACAGATGAAGGAGGAATGCCAACTCCTAACTACCTCTGCCTGGAAGCCACACCTTGACTTCTCAGAATCCATTGGTCAATCTAGTCAAAGGACCCCAGCCTTCTTCTTGGAAGGATGGGAAGTGTTTGGGAGCACTGGAATTGGTAGTTAACATATCATCTCTGCAATGATTAGTGCAATGGAGAGAAATGAATTTGCCGTTTGCCTCGTTTACAAAAAGAGGCTCAAGGAGAATGAGATGGCACGGAGGAAAGAGTCGTAAGTGGCATTACTGAAGTTCACAATCCTTGGTTCTCTGTTGGCAAAATGGGACTTGTAAGAGTACCTAGCCCCGTGGGGTTGTTTGGGGGACTATACTGTAACAGTTGGGTGGATCTGGGGACGTTCACATGGCCCTTTGGAGTCTCTATCACCAGCGAGCATGTTGAACTTGGCACACATACACAAAAGCCTGAATTGTTCTTCCTAGTTCTCCCCTTTCAGCCTTTCTGCAGCAAGTGTATTGGAATCTTGACTGGGTTTTCAGAAGGCTATGTCTGCTTGCTTCCTGCCCTGCCTAGCCCTGAGCCAATACTCAGTAAATGTTCTGGGCCTAAGCAGCAGGCTGGCACTTGAAGGCTTCAAGGAAGGGAGGAGAGGACCTCTAGTGTATGCGGGCACCCTTCAGAGGAGGCCATGGATAAGCCAGGATCCTAAACCCTTAGCTTCTTTGGCTTTTTTTTTAACTGCCATGCAGTGTAGTGCTGGTCAGGTTGCATCCACCTCTGCTCTGTTTCTCTGTCTGTACAATAGGAAACTGGAGAACTTGAATCATGAGGGCATGTATTCTGGGCTCAAAGATAGTTTCTAGCTTTTGCTCTCTCTGTGTTTATGTCTCCCCTTTTGATCCTCAGTTTTCCTATTCATGAAAAAGGGGTGCTGATTGTGTTTATCTTATTAGGGTGGTGTGGGAACCTGGAGAATATTTACACAAAATATTAACATTGTGTGTGTGTGTGATATAATCCAATAAGGAGGGTAACATTGTTAAAACGAGGGGTTACTTTGTAGTGTGGAAAAGTGCTCAGCAGCCAAAAAGAGTGAGCTGTTCATTCAGACAACACTATGGATACATGCAGTTCCATGTGGATAAAATTCTAACAAAGATAACTTAGTCTATAGTGGCTGAAGGCTGATTTGTGGTTGTCTGGGGCTTGGGGTGACTGCAAGGGAGCATTTAGGAATTTGGAGGGTAACAGAAATGTCCCATGTCTTGATTGTGGTGATGACCATGAGTTTACCTGTTGGTCAGCATTCATGGACCTCAATACTTAAAATCGATGCTTTTTTTAATAAGTAATTTTTTTTCTTTTTTTAAAATTTATTCATTTTCAAGCAGAGAGAGAGAGAGAGAGAGAGAGAGAGAGAGAGAGAGAGAGAGAGCTAGCACCAGGGCCACCACCTTGTGGGTCTGGCTTATGTGGGTACTGGGGAATTGAACCCAGGGCCTTAGGCACTGAAGGCAAGTGCCTTAACCACTGAGCCATTTCTCCAGCCCCAAAATCGATGCTTTTATTAAATGTAAGTGACACCTGAGTAAAGTACATGTAATTAGCAAATAAAGAACAAAACAATGAGAGGATTGGACCAGGTAAGTTCTAACTCTGTTTTCTGGAAGCCTTGCTCTTCCCACCAATAGCATGTCCTAGATGGGAGCCTTTTTTCTGTAGTCCCTCTCTGGAAGTCTTCCAACCATGTACATTCTAGTCCCTGTTCCCAGCCCCAGAGCCCACTAGCTTGGCCTCTCTACTTTGTCAATAAAACCAGATGAGAGGGTGGATTGGACAAGTACAGGATCCCAGATGTGAGTGGGAGCCTCATATATTAGCTCACAGTGGAATGGAAATGTCTGGTCCAGGGGGACCAGTGACCCCTCTGTCTGCTAGAGGCTGGTGACTGTGATTCATGAGTCAGCGTGGGAGGCAGTGGGGTCGTCAGCTGAAGGTGATGCGTTAGGATCTGGTCCTCTTTCCTGACCATCAACTAACACACAAACACACACAAACATGCACACATGCACACACACCTTCACTTCCAGAAATCATTAGAGTTTTGTTAGGACATGGGGAAGTTAAACCACTTACACAAAATCTCACAGCTAGACATGGTGGAGCTGGAATTTGAACCCAGTTCCTCTGACACCCCAGCCTACAGAAAGCATATGCCTCATGCCCCACCCTTCAATACAAGTGACCAGAAACACATATTTGGCAGCTGGAATGGCTTTCTTCTCATGTCTGCTTCTTGAGTCTTGAACTAGTACACCTCATCAAGGAAACAGAAATCATACCTGGACTCCAAGCTGCAAGGAAGTCTAGATGAGGAACATGGCTTTAATATTTCTTAGTCCTTTCATGCAGGTAGGCACTTTAGAGGGAGAACAGAATGAGTAATTTAAAAAGCCTGGGTGGTTAAGAGTGCTTGGCACACAAGCATGAAGGCCTGAGAGGGTCTGATTCACCTTGAGCTCCATTCTCTAGCACACATGTAAACACCTGGATGTGGCCACACATGCCTATAAACTCAGTCCCATTAGGGGAAGGAGTGACTGGAGAATCATTAAAGCTCCTGGGTCAGTCAGTCTGACAGATTTGGTTTTAGAAAGTGTTTGTTCTCAAGGAAACAAATAGATACACACATGTGTGCATATACCACAGTACATATACAAAGAGCCTGACTACCCTGAAAGGCATCATTAATTGAAGGAGTCAAAGGCCATGGAAGAGATGCTCGGGTGTTAGGACTCTGGATGACAAGTAATAGAAGCCATTTAGTCTAGGACCTGAGCGTCCCACAGAATTCAGGGCACAAATCAATCTAGGAATGGTCTGGAATCAGAAAACACTGTGGTACTTTCTTGCATCCCTGGTCTCAGTCCCTCTCTGGGCATCTGCCTCATGCTTCTCCTTCCCTGCAGACATAACTACTCTCTTCTCAGAGCCAGGCATTGGGAAGCATGGCTGCCGTTATGGGGCCAGCTTCACAAACTGCCTGCCTGCCAATCTGACTGAGGTTGTCTGCCTGCCTGTCTATCTGTCAGCCTCAGACTCTTTCTTTCTACCAATCTTAAATTCTAAGGAAAGAGACTTGGCTGGTCTTAGTCCAGCTGTCCCTTCCTCCTACCCATCATATATGTGAAGGGCAAAAGGGACCTATTGACTCCTCTCACCTACTACCCCCTGTCCTGGAGATGAGGATAGGTGGCTGAGATTATTTGTGTAGGGATTGCTGGCCCTTCCCCAAGCTAGATCATATATATTCATTCATTCATACTGTTAATTGGTCTAATCTGGGCTCAGGAATTTCTCTTATTATCCTGATATGCACCGACTCCTCTGAGCTGTTGTCACTCAGACACCAGACAAGGGATTGCATCTGTTCTCCCAGCCCAGGCCCCTTTAAGGCAGCAGGCCCAGCCTCCCTCTACACCCATCGACCACGGCGTCAATGGCCCTAGACAGTCTTCGTTTATTTCTGGACCTTTTCTCACTCAGATCACATCTCTGTGAGAGTCTTGGCTCTTTGCTCAGTTCGGTCCTGGCTTCTGGCCCTTTCCACTCATTGTCAGTCCTTGGTTTCCACTGTATAAATCTCTGTTCTCCCAACCAGGCTTGAATGAAGTGGGTTCCTGTGATCCTATCATACCTTCCCTTGTCCAGGGTGTCCTTAGGAAGGCACTGTCCACTGCTCCAAGTTCTGCTGCTCATCGCCCTGGAAGAACCGGCCAGATACTCATGTTGAAGACTTCAACAGCATCCCATGGCTTCATCCATTTGTATTTGGCTAAATTTTTGGGCTTTGGTTCAGCATCCTGTGAGTTTAGGCTTTATACCAAGCCCTACACTAGGCGCCAAGGTATAGAGAGACATAGTATAAGACTGTTGCTTGAAGGAGACCACAGACATGGCTTCACTAGGCGCTTGCTATGGGAGACTTTGGGTAGCAACCAAGAGCCAGCTACCAGGAGGGACCCAGCCCAAGGAGAACTCACAACAGCCCAGAATGTCAGAGATAATGCTGAGCCTGGCATGACAAGCTGGAAGATAAGAAGTCTTTGTTAATTTCTCCTCTGTGGGCACAATGAGGTATTCATGCGATTCCCCTCGAGACTTGGGAAGCATTTTTAGGCCCAAGAAAGGTCTGTGCGTCATCATAATTGTGTAATATGGCTGTCCTCTTTCCGTCCCACCCCTTGATAAATCCTGGTCAGGCAAGATAAAATTCTGTTGCTGCTGTGGCCACTGTCAATCAAGCTTCCTTCAGTGGGCTTTGGTTCAGACTTCCAAGGAGCTGAAAATATGGGGGTCACTTCCTTGCATTGCCCTCCCCATTACGCTCAACCGTTGTGTCAAGGGATCCACCAATTTCCAAGTGTCTGTGAAAAGACATTGTGACGGGGAAGAAAGACACAGCCTGATGTGTTCAACTGCCCTTGGTTCAAACTGTTTACCAGCTGTGAAGGTTGACTAAGTTCTGTAATCACCAAACCTCAGGCTCCTTTTGTTTTGTCTTGATTTTTTTTCAGAAAATATTTTAAGATATATAGAAATAGCTTTATAAAGTTGGTGTCAAATTAAACAAAATAGCATCTAGAAAGCCCTTAGCACTGTGTCTGACCCTTAGTGGATGCTCAGAAAAATCTGATTTCCTTAGGCAAGTTGGCAAAGTAAAGCCAAGAAGGTGGGCATGGTCTTCAGGAAACTGACAGTCTTTAGAGTTTAGTCTCACCTGTGTGAAACAGCCCCATCCAACAAAGTTCTACCCCAAAGGACAGTTCACAGTATGTAGAAGATCAGGAAGTGTGGAATCACTGACTGACTCATCCACAGCCCCTGAACTTGGAAATGAAGCAACTTGCATTTGAACTTACCTTTCTGGCTCCAGAGCTCACGGTTTCACTACCTCATTCTGCTGCCACCAGAGCTAGCAGGGTGCTGAACGAAGTTAGTGTGGGGAGTCATCTGGCAGCAGAAAGCAATGGAATAAGGATGGGGTTTGGAATTGAGCAGCTTAGACTCTGGCATCACAATGATGGTGATTGTGAGTAGATCATTCTGTTTCCTCATTTGCAAGATGGCTTCCATAATAGCCCCTGGTCCAGAGTTCTTTTTTTTTTTTTTTTTTTTTTTGGTTTTTCGAGGTAGGGTCTCGCTCTAGTCCAGGCTGACCTGGAATTCACTCTGTAGTCTCAGGGTGGCCTTGAACTCACGGCAATCCTCCTACCTCTGCCTCCCAAGCGCTGGGATTAAAGGCTTGTGCCACCATGCCCGGCTTGGTCCAGAGTTCTTGTGTGGATCTGGTTAAACCCTTGTGTAGTGAGACAAGAGACCAAGAGCTCATTGGAGCTTGTTCCAAACAGAACTTTGTTGTCAGGGTTAAGCAAGAACAAGGGCTTGCAGCTCTACGGGGACTCCATAGCAGCAGAATACATGGTAATAATCATAGGAATTAGAATTTGTATGCATCAAGTTTTCTCAATGCCCATTAACACTGGACTGACTCCCTTTCCACACAGGATACCTGAGGCCCGGGGCCTTTAATCAGCAGTGAGTTGAACAGTGGAAACTAGATGCTCTGCCTCAGTGGCCACCACTCAGGAATGCATTTAGAAACATCTGGAAATTTTGTCAAGGGCTTTGTCACTGGCTGCGGAGAACTTAGCCCACATGACTCTCTCCTTGGTCATTATCATGTACCGACTTTAGACATAAATCCAGACAGTTGGCTGCAGGGTCCAGAGCAGAGTGCTGTAGCATTTGCTCACAAGATTCCCTCTGCCCACCTCCTGCCACCCCCGACCCTGTCAGTTACCTCACCGTGAGCATTTGTGTCATCGCTGACCAAGCCAAGAGCCTGGGTTGTGTCCTGAATCTGAAAGCTTGGCCATAGGCTTTTATGCAGCTCTTTCTGAGAATGCCAACTGGGCATTACCTCACTTGTCCTCTATCAATGTCCCCAGAGTGTTGGCTGGAAGCCTTATCTCAGATCTATAGATTGTGGGGCTGGAGGCATCAAAAATGGGAAATAATATTTTTTCAAGGTCACCCAGTAAAGAAAGGTGTGACAACGCTCCTGGTTTCCAGAATATCAATCCCAAGATGTCATCTGAAGTCTCAATAGCCAGAGAGTGTGAGCCAGACAACCAGAGTTACACAGGGCAGAGCCAAAAGCTATGGGTCCTTCCCCCCGCCCGCCGCATAGCACTGCATACATTATTTCATTGACATGTATTTATTGATCACTTACTACATGCCAGAAGCCAGGCTAGGCACTAGGGAGACCAAAATAGATAAGGCACATATGGTCTCTGCATGTCTGGGGAAGAGGAAAGACAGCTAGGCTGTGATCTGCTGAGTGAGAAGAGACAAGAACAGGGAGCTCTGAGAACATGTATGAGGTGGTGCCCCTTATCCCGGGGTCAGAACAGGCTGTTCTGGAAGAAGATATTGATGGTGACACTTGAAGGGGAAGGGAATTTCTCAGGTGAAGACAGTGAACTGAGTCCCAGGTAGACTGTTCTCGTTGGGATCTTAGCTCTCCCCCTCAAAAGCCATGTGCCAAAGGCTTGCTCAACAGCCTGTGGTGTGATTGGAAGGTGACAGGATCTTCCGGAACCATGTGCCCTTGAAGGGAATATGGGATCCTAGCCCCTTTGTCTCTCTCTTTCCCTTCCTGGCCACCAGGAAGTGAGGTCCCGGTTTCCTCATTCCCTCCTTGCCATGATTTTCTGTCTCACCACAAGCTCAAATGCAGTGGCCCAACTGACCATGGACTGAAACCCCTCACTGTGAGCCCAAGTCAGTCTTTCCCTCTGTTAAGTCGCTTGTCTCAATGTCTTGTCACAGCACTAAAAAGCTGTCACCTTGGGTGCACACTCAATGGGAGCATTCAAGAGAACAGAAATGCTGAAAAGGAGAGTAACACACAAGATGAAATAGGTAGGAGGAAGGTGAGGAAGATACTGGAATCTGGGCTGGTTTTCTATGCTTCCTTACATACACCATGAATGTAACCACATAAGAAAATGCCCGTGTATCACATCACACTTTCTGTGGGACTGCAGGCTTCCAAACCCAAATCCATCAGGAAATCCACCATCCAAGGATGATGTCTAAAGGTGACATGAGAGCCATAATTAATACGGAGACCAGCATTCTCTCAATGCATCATCAGCTCATCCCACCCCATCAAGATAGCCAGATGAAATACTGCTCTCCTGAATCACAATGAGAAAAATCTCTTTCAGCTCTTGAAGAAAACCAAGTGTTTTGGTAATGGCCTGTATTATTTTGTAGACCTGTGTCTCTGACCAACAGCTCACTGTGGGGGGAAACCAATTCTGGTCCTGGAAATTACCACCCAGAGCCCATGATTTAAAAGTTGTTCTTTCTTCACCTTTTATGGGGCTCTTCTCTTGGGGTCTCCCTTTCCCTTATAGAAGTTAATGACTTCTAGAATGCTATCCAGGAAGAAGGTTTCTGTGGAATTGATTCATGTCATCACTAGATTTGTGTATTTCTCCAATTTCTCTCTCTCTCCTTCCTTCCTTTCTTTTCTTTCTGTCATTCTTTCTTTCCTGAAGTGGGGAAATCCTAGACTCTACATGTAACCCTCTTGCTCTCTCTGAAGATAGAAATACACAGAAGCCACAGCGTACCCAGGTAATTGCTCAGCAAGCATCAGAGTGATAGAAACCAGTCAAGGTCAATGTGTACTGGTACCAGACTAGGGCCACCTGATGCAGACAGCTCACAGGAGGTTCAGATGGCCCAGTGAGAGGGAAGGAATTAAAGGTATACACTGAGTAATAGCAGCTATTATACATACCCTGTCTGAAACAATGGCACTGTCTAAAGTTAGTAGACTGGGTGACATCTATAGTCTTGATTACAATGAGAAGCAATCATTATCTGTGGACCACTGACTATATTTAGGCCACACCATTAAGCTCTACCAAGGTCCACAATAAGATTATAGGGTGGGGCTGGAGAGATGGCTCAGCAATTAAGGTGCTTGCTTGCCTGCAAAGCAAAAGGACCAGAGTTTGATTCCCCAATACCCACGTAAAACCAGCTGCCCAAGGTGATGCATGCATTTGGAGTTCGTTTGCAGTGGCTGGAGGCCCTGGCGTGCCCATTCTCTCTCTCTTTCTTGGTCTTTCTCTCTCTCTCTCTCTCTCTCTCTTTCTCTCTCTCTCTCTCTCCTTGCAAATAAATAAATATTTTTAAAAGGTTAAAGGGTGTTTTTAATCGCTTGCATTTTGTAGATGAAGGAAAAAGAAACAGTCTCATAGAAGAAGCATAGTTCGCTTGCCCAAGGTCACTCCACAAGTGAACAGAGGTCACTCAGCACCCCTCCCCTCTGCAGCACAGTTAAAATGCATCAGACTTCGCATGCCCGCTGAACAAATGCAGGCCATAAATTCTGCCTCTTCTCTCCCACTCTAGAAAGTAGATTGGATTGCAAGTCAGTGAGTGTGATGTCACTATAGGGGTAACCTTGAATCTACTCTCGCTTATTAAAAAGAAAGTGTTTGTATAATCACAGCATTCCCTTCTACCCTTCCTTCCTTCTTTCTTATCTTTCTTATTTTTTCCTTCTTTCTCCCTTCTTTTCTTCCTTTCTTTCATTTGTTTATTGAGGCAGGGTCTCACACTGTTCCCCTGGCTGGCTTAGAACTCCAATGTATAATCCAAGCTGGCTTCAAACTCATGTCAGTCCTCCCTCAAGCTCTCAAGTGCTGGGATTATAGTCGTGAGCCACCGTGCCCAGTTAGTATCTTTAATGATGTACTGAACATGTACATGATGTTCCCAAACATGTAGTAGATCTCAGTTCTCATTCCCAGTATTATCCCTAGTTGTTTGCAGGGCCTCATGTCTGTCTATGACCGTGCTACTAGCTGTAATTATGCATGGTTATCAGTTACCCCTTCCTCCCTACAATCCTCCATTTACTGGTTCGTGTCCATAATCCACCTGGCCGTCTGCGGTCAACATCCTAAAGACTTGCTCCTCAGGGCCATAATACACTGCTTTCAGTCACCGATTCATTCACTCATTCATCTACTAACATTGATTGGTGTCAAGGCCTGGGGAAAGAATGATGGAGAAGACTGAGAAGTTCTGGCTCTTGTGTAGCTTGAACAGCAAACCAAGAAATGAGCACTTCTGCAATGGGGGAGCTTGTTGGATGGTCTTGTTGGAAGTGTGGGAAACAGTTCACAAATGAGTTTTTGAATAAATGAAGAATACTTTAGATACAGATTGGAACTCTAAATAAATGAAGACTCTCTGGGTAGAGTAGCCCAGCTGGATGGGGAAGGGTGTCTCACATTTTTCTTGGCCCTTTGTGGAATTCACTGGCACCTCCAACAGTCAGTTCCCAGACACTGACATTATCTCACCTGCATCTCTCTTCTCTTTCTTCTTGGCGCTTCCGCTGCACCGAATGAGTGTGTCCATCACACACAGGGATGGGGTAACCTTTAAACAAGGAGTGTGAGTGCCAGTGTATGTGAGAGTGCCAGCTCCTGCCCTCATTAGGGGGTGACTCTGATGCCTGTTCTACATGGTACCTGAAAATCCCCCAATGAGCCTGAGCTTCAGTTTCCTTGGGGTGACTTAATAACACGCCTGTCATTGTTTGATCCAGGTGTTCCCCACAAACGAATGTGTTCTCAGTGATCAATGCTCAGCTGATGGCAGTTTGGGAATTAAAACCTCGCTAGAGCTGTGTTGTTGGGGGTGGGCTCATGGGGGTTATAAGCCAGCTTCCCCTTGCTGGTGTTTGGCACACCTTCCTACCACTGTTTCCAGTGCTGTGGCAGAGGTGATGTCCACCCCTCTGCTTATGCCATCATTTTCCCTGCCAGGATGGAGTCTCCCCTCAAGTCCATAAGCCTAATAAACCCATTTCTCCACACGCCGCTTATGTTTGAGTTCTTTCTTCGCAGCAACTAGAAAGCTGACCGAAACAACGCCCATTTCTGTCACCTGAGATTTCTTTGCAAATAAGCCTCCTGTATCCAGTCTCTGCTAGCCTACGTGCTGAAGGCAGGTCTTGCTGAGTTCAATATATGGAGTTACCCAGAGACAAAGGCCTGCAGGGGAGGAAAGGGATTCCCAGACTCAGACAGAGAGTTACTAAGTCTATACCCTAAGGCAGCAGGAGTTGGAGCCTGTGGAGAAAGAGACAAACCGAAACGGAAGACAGACAGAAAGATAGAACCAGGGAGGGCTCAGTTTCTGGTGTCAGGAGATAGAGGAGAGGTGGGGAGGGTGAGAAACCCAGATAGAAGGACTTCCTTCCGAATTTAGAAAAAGTCTTTATTATTATTATTATCCATAATTAAATATATTGAATGAGCAAATAATGAGATGGTATCCCCATTTCCCCAATTTCCCTCTTCCCTGTCCCCAATCAGCTGGATATCCTCCTCCATGGGCAATCTGGATCAGTCCATGGGGTAGGGAGTTATAGTCTAGGAGTCAACCCGGTTCCACCCCCCTTTGTATGTTGTTACTGAGGGGATCAATGTCTCTGGGAGTTCTCCACCATGGTTCTTACAATCTTTCTGCCCCCCCTCTTCTGGTCAGTTCCCTGAGTCATGGTGGGTGAGTATTAAGACTGCTTTATTGTTGAGGTCTTAGGGGGTCTCTGTACTTCAGCTTTAGGTTGTGTTGAAATCATTGGTGTCTGTCTGGTTTATCCTGTATTGACTGACTGGCTGTGGTTATGGGTGTTTTACTTATCCCACCACTATCTGTGGGGTTCTATATGATCCTTCTTGGAAGATCTGGTGTGGCTCCTCTCTTGCCCGGAAGTTGGCTATCGATCTGTGGCTCGTTGGTAGGGTTGGAGGAGCTATAGCTCTCTCACTGCCTTCTGAAAAATACAAACAGAATCTCCATCAGAAAGTGAGATCAGTATAGGTTACCTGAGATACACATTTCTGAATTAGCTAGATTCTATTGTGAGTAGCCTCTTTGTAAATCACTCATATAGTGCATTTTTCTTTGGGGGCCCAAGATTTTGGTTCCTGGTGCATTTTGCTTGAGTCCCCAGTTCCAGTTAAGGGTTCCCATCACTGAATGGATTACTTGGCCAAATTAAAAGCTGTTGATTGCTTTCCCCAGGCTTTGGCTCCCCCATTACAGAAGTGCTCATTTCTTGGTTTGCTGTTCTCTCCTAGTAGGAAGTGTGTTCAGCCTACTCATGATGGCAGACTGTGTTTCATGTCAGTGGTCTCTGTTTACTCTAGCTATCATTAACCAGCTTTCCCTGGCAGCTCACTAACTACCATCTGGGGGCTGGTTACCATTCTGGACCTCGCAGGGTCTCTCTATGCTGATAGACGGCTTTCTATGGTTTCTTCAGCAACAGGATCCTACCTCAGGCCTGGGGTGGGCATTTAAGAGCTTTGACAGAATCCTGTCTTGTTTTTGGGACCTCATGGTTCACTTTGGTCAACAGCTCAGTGAGGAAAGGAGCCAGTGACTGGGACTGATCAATTTTTCACAGGCTTAGACTCTCTCCCCTTCTATTCATGGCCCCTCTTGCCAGACGATGCCCACTACTTAATAGGTTACAGTGGGCACATGAGGATTTGAACTGCTTTTGATTTAGCTTCCTGTTTAAGTCATCAGACCATTTTTCTCTAAATTTCAACATGTCATTTTTTCCTTTCAGCTGAGTAAAATTCCATCATGTAAATATACCATAGTTTTGTTATCCATTCCTCCATGGATGGGCATTGGGGTTGATTCCAATTCTTGGCTATTATGAATTGAGCTGCTATAAACATAGTTGCACAAATGTCTCTATGCTGAGATGTGACATCTTGTGGGTAGATGCCTAGTAGAGGGATAGCTGGGTCCATTGGTAGTTCTATGTCCATTCTGTTGAGGAGTCTCCACAGTGCTTTCCAAAGCAGTTGAACAAGCTTGCAATCCCACCAGCAGTGAATAAGGGTTCCTTTTCCCTGTATCCTCACCAGCACCTATTGTTGTTGGTTTTCTTTATGATTGCCATTCTGACTGGAGTAAGGTGGTATCTCATTGTGGTTTTGATTTGCATTTACCTGATGCTTAAGGATGCTGAGCACTTTCTCAAGTGAGTAAAGGCCATTTGTGTTTCCTCCTCTGTGAATTCTCTGTTGAAATCAGTGCCCCATTTTGTTAGGGGGCAGTTTGAGTTTTTGCTATTAATTTTTTTGAGTTCTCTGTAGGTTCTAAGTCTGATCTGATTTACTTTAGAAGATCCTCTGGGCTTCTGTTGAGAACTACTTATGAGATAGTAAGCACTCATACCTGAAAGTGTCCAGGCACATCTGACAGAGAGGGGTGGCAGTAGTAAGCTGTGTCACCAATGATTGGATCAAAGTGCCTCATTCTAGCGGTGGCCCTGGTGACAGCTAATCTTCTCCAGGTCCTCTGTCACACACACTGTGTTACTGTGGCTGCCCATATGTGGTCGAGTGACAGCAAACGCCACATCTTGTGAACATGACACTCTACTGTTGGCATGGATACAGAATTCAGATCCTCATGGATACACCCTTGGCTGTGAGTGAGAAAACTAGACTTGGTTGAATAGTTCTTGTCCAACATCTAAGGGCCTTTGTGTTCCTCGGTTCAAAACCCTCTTATCACCTCAGCCCCCAAGTCTGACCTCTACTTCTGTTTCCTGTTCCCTTCTCTGATGCTGAGCCTACTGGCTCCCTCTAATGGGTGTCCTTGTGATGACATTGGGACTGCTGTATAATCAAGGTCGCTTCCTGTCTCAAGAACTTCAAGCACAGTGGCAAAGTCCCTTTTGTCATAGAAGGTGACATATTTACAAATCCTGGGAATTGGGACATGGACATGGGGTAGGTAGGGAGCATCATTGTTCTGTCAGTCACACTTAATAAGTAACCACACTAAATAAGTCTTGTGCTAAGTTTTACAAAAATGGCTTCTGTCTTATGGCTGCTGGCCTGAGCCAGATACCCCAGGTTCCGAGCTAGGAAATGGGGATGGCTCTGTGTGGCATGGCTCTGGTCCTGGGAGACCTACTAGCAGCTGCCTCAAAAGCAGCAAAGAACCTCATGTGACAGGTTCCTAGGAGTCCCTGCCCTAGCTCTGATTGCAGGGCTTGCCAAAAACATTCACACATATGTATCATGTGTGTGTTTATGTGTGTAGACATACACTTTCTCCTCACTGCCTCTTTCTCCTCCTAGGAGTCAGGACCTTTCCCTGGGCCAAGGGTTCTAATTGCACCTTGCTTCCCTCTCTTTTCTCTGCTTTGAGCTCCTTGGGGGAAAGTGGGTGTCAATTACAGGGCATTTAATACATTTAAAAGACAAGAAAAACTTGATGCTAGGATATATCTCAGTGGTAGAGTACTATCTCAGCATATATAGGGTTTTAGATTTGATCACCACATCTCAAAAAAGGCTTAAAAACAAGAGCTTTATTGAGCTCTTGCTATTTGTCAGACACTATACTAAGAGCTTCATGCAGATTATCACATTGAATCAATCCAGAAATCCTATTAAGTAAGTAGTCTCACTATCTATATCACTTTGTTATAAAGTTATCTCTCTCTCCCTCGCCCCTCTCTCTCTCACCCCTGAGCATAGTGAGGTTAGTTAACTTTCTGAGCCCATCCTGGAAAAAGACAGAGCCCACACTGAGTGCCTGCCTTCTTCTCATCTTGGAGGTCATGCTCTTAAACAAACCATCCTACACTGAGAGAGGCGAGTGACTGGCGGACTGGCAGGGGCATGCTGGTGCACTGCACTGGCCTGGTCTGAGAAGATGTAGGTGCCCTCTCCTGTGCCAGTTCTCACTGCCTGACATGGACCAGCTGCCTCCTCTCTTTGAGCCTCCATGTTAGTAGTGTCTCATGAGGGGCTTACACAAAAATGACATGTTTAGTTCAACACTGGCTGTCAGCATTTCTGATGCTGGTAGCCCATCTGGCCACCCTACCTGGCTGTGACCTTAAAATGTGCCCACAAGGCCCCTTCACGTGGAGCAGCCTTCAGCTCGCCATCCCCAGGGTCGGGCATGGATCCAGGCAGCAGCCGGCTGCCTCAAGCATGAGCTGTTTCTGCGGTTTCTACTTAGAACAGTTTCCTGTTCCAGCCTGCCAGTTCCTTAAAAGCTTTAGGCTGAGGTCCCACTGAGTGACTGTGAGCTGTTTTCATAAAGGGGTGGAGGGGCTCCTCCCGGGAGCAGAGCTGAACAGAAATTCCACATGAATTGGAGGAGAGGGAGCCTGAAGTCCATCTCCTACAGGAAAACAGCCTGGCAGGGAAGAGACAGTCCCTCCATCAGCCAAATACTGGGATCCAGATGGCCTAGAAGGCTGCCTCACTTCCTACCCTGGGCCTCAATTTCCCCATCTGTCACCCAAGTGGATGATTTTCTCTTTCATTCTAAGCTCTGCCAGGTTTCTGATCGGTGTGTGTTGAAGATTATAACAGCCATAGCCGACACATGTGCAGGGCTTCCTGTGTCATTCTTTGCACTTTTTTAAATATCCCTGCTCTCCCACCCATCAGGACCCTGTGAAGTGGGCTCTCTCTCTGTCCCCATTTCACAGATGGGGACAGAATCAGGTGAGGTTGGCTAATATCCCCATGGTCACAGCACCTGGGAGTGTTCATTCAGGTCAGGGGCTGAGCCATGGAAGTCTGGCTCAATCCAAATGAAAGCTTTCTGGGAATGGACAGTTTCACAGTGACTGTAAATTGAATCACATGGACAGGATTGAACCTGGACTCATCTTCTTGCAGAAGACCTGCGAGCCTCAGTTTCCTTACCAGGACCCAGGCTGCTTGTCTTTCAGAGTGGATGGGGACTTTGAGGGGATAATTATTTAATTACTGGTGCATAGTGACAAACAGCTTCTGAAAAAAGGTTTTGAATAATGACTTCCTAAAGAAGCCCAGTGTCTACATCCATTACATCCTCAGTCCCTGAGTTGTCACCCACCTCTGCTTCTGCTAGGAGGTGATCCCAGCAGGCAGACCCAGCTTTTCAGAGCCTCCTTACTGGCCTTGAGGTGGGGTGGGGGCAAAGACAACCCTTCCTAACAGCTCCAAGTTGGATGACCAGCCAGCCCTAGGAGGGCCAGCATGTCCTCACAACCTATGGTTTGTGAGCAGGCAGGGACAACAGGAAAATGGCCCTGGCCACCTGCTCAGAGCTCTGCTTATGGCCACTTGGGATCTGGAAGGCTTCTTCAATTTCACTTCAAAGCTCTGGAGTTCCCTCATAACAGTAGGCCCACCCTGGTCTTCCTCATCTCATAAGTGACATGACCAGACTAAAATCCTCCATTCCTCTTTCCTCCTTCACAGCCCCAATATAAGGCAACACCAGGTCTGCACACTCTTCCCTGGTCTCTGCCCTCTTCATCCACCTTGCTTCCACCATCATGGCCAGGGGAGAGATGGAAATAGCCACCATCGCCTTTCACTGCCTACCCCAAGAGTCTCCCACCAGCCTCACTCTGTGAATCTTGCTTCTGCTTCCTTCAGATATTCCTGACACAGCCCGAAGGGCCTTTGGAGGAAACACTTAAACTTTAAACTTTAAATCCAGCTTAAAACCCTCCATGGCTTCCAACTGGACAAAAAAAAAAAAAAACCCCCAACGATATTCCTTATGTAGTTTCTAGGCCCCTCAGGATGAGTGGAACCATCTGGTCTCATCTTAAACAGACTGCCTCTCGCTCACTTGCTCTGGCCATACTGGCCCTTGCTCTGTGCCTCAAGCTAAGCTCATTCTCACCACAGGACCTTTGCACCAGCTATCCCCTGCCTGAGACAGTCATTACCTATTCATGGACTCCACCTAACCTCCCTGTCTCAGATGGCCACCAGCTTCTCCACCACCCAGCACTTCTGATGTCTGGAGCAGTTGCATCATCTGGCATTATCATGTTTTCTCACATACTAGGAGCTTATGGAGACTGAAGTGTGTTTGTTTTCGTAGCTATATGCATAGTATCCACCAGTGGAAAAGAAGATGGGGGTCCTGCACCTGCATACACACACACACACACACACACACACACACACACACACACACACACACACTATAAATACTTGTTAAATGAATCCATGAACTTAGAGTCTGATCTGGATCAAGCCAACCCTCCAGACTTTCATTTCCTCATCGGTAAAATGGAGAAGAGTGAGCAAGGCTGTATTCAAGAACTTTTCAGGTTCTGGCATTTTTCTGAAACACAGGTTTTTATCAGGGTGGATGAATTGATGAACAGATGGGGAAATAAATGGACTGAAGGAAGAATAGAGGAATGGATAGAGGGGTGGATGACGGATGGATAGATGGGGTGGGTGGGTGATGGACAAAGATGTGAGAGGGATGGAAGGATGGATGGATGGGCGTGGAGAGAGGGAATGGATGGACAGTTGGTGGATGGTTGAGGAAGGAATGGGGAATGGGAATGGATGGACAATAGAGGGAGGAATTAGGGAAGGAAGGAGGGATGATGGAGGGGGAGATATGGATAGGGGATGAACGGGTTGAATGGATGGATAATGGAGGGAGATAGAGATGAGTGCATAATGAAGGGAGGGATGGGGTGAGGAATGGATGGAGGGAGGAAGAAAGAGAGGGAGGGATATGGATGGAGAACAGGTGGAGTGGAGGGCGGGATGAATGGAGAGTGGAGAGAGGAATGAGCAGGGGATGGATGGATGGTTGGAAAGATGGTTTCTTGAAACCACCCAGCATTACAGGACTTGTGAGGAAGGGGGTAGGGAATGGAGGAGGAAGATAGCTGCAGTCAGAATGTATGCTTCCAACCCTAATTGTAAGACAGGCAGCACCCCGCACCCAGGACCACCTCTGCCCATGGCTGTGCTTGAGGAGGTAGCAGTAACAGCAGCTGCCCACCATCAAGAGCTCCACCCAGGAGATAAAAGGAGCTGAAGGAATGTGCTGGCAAAGCTGGAGGCCCTGTCTTCTCAGGGTGTAAATGGCTTTCCGGCTCCCACAGGTTCAAAGAGCACTTCATTTCACAGCAAAAGTACAGCTAATGAGAAACAGACTCCCTGGCAGTGGTCACAGCTCTGAAAGCCCCAGGAGGCAGAGGAAAGCCCCTAAGAACCTGGCTGTGGGCATCTAACCCAGGAGCCATTCCTTCCTGGCTCTGAAGCAACAAAGCTAGTTCAGTGGCAGGAGAGGTGGGCTGGGAGCAAAGACAGTCTCCATAGGTGAGTGAGAGGACCTTGGGGAGGGGCTCCTGAGCTGTGGGTTTGAGCCTTCCAAATGCTAAACTCTTCTTAGGCCTGGAAGCCAAGTAAGGCATCACTAATGATGCCAGCAGCTTCCTAACATTGGGATGCCAAGGGGTCTATCATGGTGGTTCAGAGAGCTGGCCACTGGCTCTCAGGCCACTATTCCTGGTTTGTGGACTCTGGTCCTTGGTATTCTCAGCAGACCGGTATGTCCATTGGATGGTTAGTAGTGAGGAGCCCAATATTGTTGCCATAATGCAGTGAAAATAACACTAGATTAGGATCTAGAGACCTAGGTTCCAGCATTGTCTCAGTTAAACATGTGGCCTTGGTTGGGACAATAAGCCTTGGAGGACAAAACAGGCCACGTGAAATCTGATTCTCTTTTGAATTCCCAGGGAGCTTGGGCAAGTCACTTAGCATCTCTGTTCTCATGAAGAAAGCACCCAAGGCCAGTATACAGCTGTTCTTAAATAGCTAAACCAAGACTGAAGCTGGTAATGGATAATGAACAGGGAGATAAAGGGGGTGAGAGAGGGAGAGAGAGAGAGAAAGAGGGATGGACAGAGGACTGGGTGAAAAGACGGCTGAATGATGAAGGGAGGTGGGCCTTCACTATGTGGAACTCTTTGAACTCAATATGCCCAAGCTGGATGCCAAGGTCCCCCCCTTCAGCCCCTCCCCTCCAGGATGTTAGAAGGAGTGCTTTCCTCACTCAACAAACTTATTGAGCACTGATTAGGTGTGAGTATTTGGGACACTAGTAAATGCATGACTTTATGGAGCTCATGTTCTTAGAGGGGTGCAAATGACCAAGGACAATAGTAAAGACTGGGAAGGGTCTTCTTACAGACAAGTGAGGCTTCAAATAATTAGGTTCTTGCATCATCCATCACATATTTAACATCAACTGTTTGCCTAGCGTCTTTCTAGGAACTGAGACTTAAGTAATGTATGTCCTTTACTTGAGGTCAAGTTCTCTTCTAGAAGAAGTAACACACTAAATAATGTAGATATATGGCTTTAAGAACTGGTGGTTGGGGTTTTTCTCTCTCTTTCTCTCTTTCTTTCTCTTTCTCTCTCTCTCTCTCTCTCTCTCTCTCTCTCTCTCTCTCTCTCTCTCTCTCTCTCTCTCTCTCTCTCTCTCTCTCTCTCTCTCTCTGAGGCATCCTCCATTCTACCCATACTCCCAAGACCTCAAGAGGAAGAAGTCTGAGGAAAGGTCACAGAGGAGGTGACACCTGATTTGTCCTTGAATGAAGGAATGATCTCAGCAGATGAAATTGAAAGTAGACCAGACAGATGAAAGATGCTATACAGCCCATTTGAGAGCCCAGAATGGCCAATCCCACGTAAGAGAGGGCTGGGAGATTGAGGCCATGAAAGGGCTGGGGGCTAGGCAAGGAGCTCTGAGGGCCTTCAGGAAGTAATGAGAACTTGTGGGCATTGAGTCCTCGGGTAAGGTGAGTCACACACATTCACTTACCTTCCCACTCATCAGTCCCTTCTTTAACTATGTCTAAACCAGTGATAAACTTATTTAGGGGTGCTTAAACTCTATCATTGCACCTTTCTGTTCTAGAATTTCCTGTTGATTTTGAGCCAGCTTCACTTGATTGTAAAATTTTTCCATCTTTTTTTTTTTATTTCCTTGAGGACGCTCATCGTTATCTTGGTTGAAAAGCTGGAATATGGATTGCATAGGAGTCTGTTTGTATTGTCTATTTTTCCTTTGTTTTGTTGTGGACTTTTGGTTTTATCTCATGGTGTATTTAGCTGTTTGGGTTCCATCCATGGCCATTCTTAGCTCAAAGAAAGACTAGAATCTTTTCCTTGGACAGGCAGGGAGAGTAGAGCAGGGCCGTTTGAAGAGTGAGTGGATGTAGCAGAGACCACAGGGGTCTTATCTGGTGGGGCAGAATCTGGGATGATTTGATGAAGTGGACAAGGGTGTGGACACCTCAACCCAGGACTTCTGTGGTGATTGCCTCCTAGCCAGACAGAGATCTGTGAAGCCCAATCCCTTCCAGTCCACCCTGCTACAGCTGGGAAAGACATCCAGGCTGTGTAAACGAACCTCTGAGGCTAATGCCAAAAAAGCTGAGGAATTTGACAGGAAACAACACAAACTAGCCGTCTCAGATCCCTGTCCCAGCTTGACATGATTGGATCTGAAATAGCTACAAAGAGCCACGTTATAAATGCTGCAAGTGCATACAGATCCACACATGCCTGTGTGCACAAACAGGAAAGTTGAAGATGGGGCCACGAGATGGGTGAGACCAAGCAGGGCCCTCATCCAGCAATGGAAACTAAAGCTTCATTTTCAAGTCATACCCCCAATGGACAGTGTTTGACAGGCTCTGCCAGCCAGATTCCAAACATCTGTCTGTATCACCAGGAACCCTTCTCCTCTGACCCCACTGTCCAGCCTTACTCTTCTCATGAAGCTAGCAGCTTGCTAGTGCAGAGTGAACCAGCTCTGCCCAGAGCTTGTCTTGTCAGTCATTTCCTCTGCCTCAGCCCTCAGCTTGCTCAGTTCGGACATTGCCCCCCACCCAATGCCACCTCCAGCATAAAGAGCCACCATAGAGTCTGTGACTGCCAGCTATGATCCCAACCCCTCCTGTGAGTGTCTAGCCGACATTCTCAGAGAGGAAGAAACCCTCCCAGCACATACATAGCCTCCTCCACACACACACAGGAGGGTCTGCAGCCCTGAATGCCCTGCTTAGGCCCCTTTCATCTGACAGGGGAGGGGGGTATTGGTTTTCTCATTGTTGTGACAAAACGCCTGACAGAAACAACTTCAGGGAAGAAGGATTTATTTGGGCTGATGCTTTGAAAGGGTGAAGTCCATCATGGCAGGGAAGGTATGGTGGAGTTCATGGTTGTAAGGGCAGAGAGATGGGCAAAGGGCACAGCCTATAACCTAAGGCCCACCCATAGGAAGCTACTTCCACCAGCCAGGCCTCAATTCCCAATGGTTCCATAACCTCCCAAACAGCAGCCGGGACCAGGAATTGAATCATACCATTACAAGAGAGTGCAGATATTAAGCTCTGGAGCTTCTAGCCTCATCCACCCAGGAAACTTAAAGGGCCTTCAAGGATCTCTTATCTCATTGAGTCTGGTGAATCCAGCCTTGGCCCCAAAGCAGATAAGAGAATAGCCTTGTGAGTTCAGGGCTGAGTTTAGCTGAGTTTATTGTCTGGCCTGCTGCTTACTGCCCCAATGCTCTTAAGCATCTTGGACTCAACTTCTTCCCATGCAAAATAGAGATAATTATTAGTTAAGCTTGTATCAGGATGAAATGAGTTTGATATATGTCGACTTCTTAGGACAATGTGTATGACGGTGTTATCATTTAAAGTGACATGATTAGATATCAAGTTGACTAGTAGACTTGTGATGCTGAATTTCACTTGTCAACTTGATCAAATGATATCAAAATACCTGGGAGGCGTGGCTAGGAAATTGGCTCAGCGATTAAAGGCGATCACTTGCCAAGCCAGCCACCTGAAGTTCAATTCCCCAGCACAGACATAAAAGCCAGTGGCAAAGTTGCACATACATCTATGATCCCAGCGTGCCTTCCACAATGGGAGGCAGAGCCAGGAAATCCAGAGCTGTGGGCCATGTTGAGAGACCCCATCAAAGAAGGTGGAACACAGCCACATCCAGGTTGTCTCTGACCACCACACACATTATGCCACATGTGCACCCTTATACACACACATGCAAATAAATAAAAGAATTAAAGAAACACCTAGGACATTAGTGATACATGCCTTTAAGTATGTATATGAGGAAACTTCCAGAAATATTTAACTGAGGAAGGAAGATCCACCCTGAATATGGGCAGTAGCATCGCCTGAGTTGGACTCCCTGACTGGAAAAAACAAGAGAGAGAGAGAGAGAGAGAGAGAGAGAGAGAGAGAGAGAGAGAGAGAAGCTGAGCATCAGCATTCATCACTCTACTTTCTAACTACAGGCATCTAACTACATGATGACAAGCTGCCCCCATGCCTTCTCCACATATACCATGAATGTATTCCCTCAAACCATGAGCTAGAATAAACCTTTCCTTCCTTCAGTGACTCTTGTCAGCCATTTGGTCATAGCAATGAGAAAAGTAACTACTGCAAACCTCAAGGGGAGTTGATAAAACTTGGAAAGGTAAGAAAGTTCATCCCAAATGGCAGTGATGGGTATCTACCAGTACTTAGTGACCCCAAATTATCCACTTAAAATGGTTAAAATAGTACATTTTAGGTTATGCTTGTATTCCCACCATGGCAACAGAAAGTTGCAACTCGAGTGCTACTTGATGAGGCTCCCTCAGCAGCTCAAGGGGATCTAGGAGAAAGAGAGAGTGTCTGCCAGCTGTGTGGGGGGAATGGCACCATCCTTAGGTATAGAGCTCTGGCTCAGTGTTGGGCTCTGGCAACTTCTCCCATCCAAGAGCATTAGACTCTGAAGTACTCAAGAGATTCTTGGGAAGCCCTCACTATGTCACACAGGTAGGCACAGATATGAACCCCATTTCAGAGAGCCAGGCTCACCAAAATAGGCCTGAAGAGAGACAGGAGGAGACAAGGCCACAGAACAGGGAACTTTGCTCTTTGCGAATGGTCCTCCAGCTGCTCCAGGTCAGATGTGAAAGAGGTCAGTGGAGATGGGGTAGGTGAGCACACAGGTCCTCATGGGCTGTCCAGGTTTTTGTCCAAGCTCCACTCTTGCAGTAGTGTTTCTCTTCTCTCATTCCCTCCAGAAGCCTGGGAACCTGCCCCCTGCTCTAAAACTCAGCTGACAGCCACCTCCTGCAGAGGGCTCTCCCTACCTCCACAGCCCCTGCTGGGCCCATGCTCAGCACTGAAAATCAAAGCTGCTTGGTCTTACCTAGTTCTGGCTAATCTGTCATTCTGTCTTCAGAGATGGGGCTTTCCTGCCCCTAATTGTGCAGACCATAGTTACACTGTTTTAGTGAAAATACTAAATCATTTTTTAGAGGGGAAAGTGAGATATTTCACATTGATAATCCCAAAGTGGTTTCCCAGAAAGCACCAGTTCCTCAGGCTGTGAAGAGATCATCATCAGGAGACAAAAGAGTTCCACAGCTGAAACATTTGGGAAACACTGATCTAAGTAAAGCTAAACAGGTTGTGAGAGGACATAGCAGACCCCAAGACACACCAGCAGTTTTTTAGCAGTATGCTGGGGCAGCTCAGTGATGCAACATTGGTAACTTGAACTTGGCTGTGGTAGGACTATTTATACCATGGAAATCTGCACACACTACAGATCTGGGTTTTGTTTTTGTGTTTTCAGAGAGCTGGTTGACCATCATGTTACTGAATACTATTTCAAGAAGAGGGTATGGACCCAAGATTTTCCTAATGTATTCAACCATAAAGGCCCCTTTAAAATTCATCGTGTGGAAAACAACTTGGGCAGGAAATACTGTTGCATGGAACGTATTTAGGGGAAAGTTGTGCTGCTCTGCAAAAATGATTAGTGAAGGCCAATGGAGATGAAGGAGAGGAACTAATGCTAATCAAGCGCTTGTTGTGTCCCAAGCATAATGTTGAGTGCTTTATTACCTCATGCAATTCTCACAGCAGCAGAAGAGGTGTAGGTATGACCAGCATTTTACAAATGAGGAAACAGAAGAGCAAAGATTCTCCCCCAACTTCACATAGTCAGAAATTTGCAGCCTAAAGCTATTCTCGGTAGAGATGACAATGTCTAGTGGGTGGTGCTGGAAACAGGATTTAAGTAATTTCAGAAGAGTCATCAAATAATTGGCAGGGAGATCATGAGCTATACTTCTGATCTAGTCACCTAGAGGTGCAGAGACACTCCTAGAAAGTAAAGGGACTAAAAGCTTCAGGTGGTCTACAGTCCTATGTGTTTTTGCCATGGGCTAAGATTCAAGGATATACCAGATTTCTGAACCTCTGGAGCGCCTTTAAAAATGGCAGAATCTGGGCTCCCTCAAGGCATTTCCAACCTCACTCAAGATTGAGAATGGCTGACGTTGACATTGAAGAGCCCTTAGAGACCAGCCAGAGAAATTCTCATATTAACATTGGGAGACTCAGGTCCACAAAGGGAAGTGTTCTGCCCAAAGGCCCATAGATTGGAGTCTGGGCCTCTTGGCCCCTGTACATCCCTTCCACGTAGCACAAATGTCTTGAGGCCTAGTCACCTTCAAGTGCTGATTTCAGCTGAAATCAACCCCTTTTGAATAATCGAGACTTCGCTGCTTTCCCTCAAGAACAGACTTAAGAGCTCATTGCCTTGGGAGCAAGATGCTCAATGTTGCAAGGAGACCATGGTCCTGAGCTGCACAGGTCCCCCTATGAGCCTAGTCTCGCATGTGGGTCGTGGGATGTCACCACAGCAGCATTTCATCTTCTCCACTCTGGCTTCCTTTGATATTAATGCAGATTTTGGTGCTCCAGGTAATATAGGTTTGCTAGAACATGCTAAAAAATCTGAAGGGAGGCTCAGCCCACCTGTGCAAAGAGGGTCAAACTAAGCCAAAGACAGGGTCCATGTGATACTCAGAAAAAACCTAGAGACAATGGTACTATAAGCAGGAAAAACTTTAGTTAGCTGAATTACACATCACACAGACATTTCTGTAAAGTGTATGGTGTTTATTCCTGAGCATATGATTTCTTGGTGTACTGTTGATAATTTCAATATGAAATTATCTGCAGAGTGAGTGAGTTAAATTCATGTATAGTCTCACAGACTGTAAATCAGTTCATTGTTGGAGGTGGTCTATTGAGGAGGCTGGCTTTGACTTAAAACAGCCTCGTGCATTGATTACACATTCATTCATTCAATAAATAATTATTAGCTATCTGTTTCAGTTTTTGTATCTAGAGAGAAATCAAAAATAAAGATGGTGTCTCCACTTGATGAAAATAAAAATGGTTGGAGGGATGGGGGAGAGTCTCAACACAAAAGCAAGTGAGCAGATGAATAAGAAGCCATGGCAGGGGACATGTGGTTGGTGAAGGATGAGCAGGTAGAAGTGATGGAGGACCAGCCAGGGAAAGATGCTTTAATAGCACACTGCACATAAGACAAGAGCAGGCACATTCCAGGCACACAGACCAGATGAATGAATACCTAGAGGTAGCTTACCTCTAGGATGCTGGGCCTGAAGCCTAGTGAGAGAGGGGCAAAGAAAGAGAGATGCCACTGAATAGATCAGCAGAGAATTCTGGGAGATAAATCAGACCCTCCAAGTCATACACATGGGTCTGTAGGCTAGGGGACTCACTAGCTAACCACCATGAAATGGGTCCAACCCACTTATGCTACAGTATATTCTTTCCCAATCATCAGTTCATAACGTGAATCTATGCGTTCCTTTTTCACTGTTACAAGTACCTGAGAAAAGCTTCCTAGAAAAGGCAAGGTTAGGTTTGGCTCACAGTTTCAGAGGTTTCACTTCAGGTTGGCTTGGTCCCATCACTTTGGGTCTGATACAAGGACAAACATCTGTCCTTGAAGACATGTAGCAGTGAATGAGTAAAGCAGCCAGGAAGTAGAGAGACAGGCAGAGGGAGGGACCCGGGACAAGATACAGTTCCCTAGAGAACATCTCTATGTTCCTCCAGCTAGGCTCCACCTCTGACAGTTTCCATCACCTCAGGGATGGCATTAAGTTATGAATCCATCTGTGGATTCATCTGATGATGACGTTTGAACCCTTAGGGTAACTACCTTAGAAACCCCATCCAGCCAAACCTTCAGGGGACATTTCATATTCCAGCCTGCATTGTTCTAGACAGCAGGGACAATAAACAGGAATATCAAAATCCCAAGGAGCTCTATCTACTGGGGAGACCACACCCGAGATCTCAAGCTCAGCCACAGAATAAGAAGTTGTGATAAGGTCATGGGCTAGTCCCTTTTCTGATTGCTATGACAGAATGCCTGATAAGATTCAAGGGAGGAAGGATTTATCTTGGTACAGTTTCCTAGTGGGGAAGACACAGCAGCTGGGACCCCATCCTTGGTAGCAGGAGCTATTTAACCTGTTATATCTCAGCAGATTGGGAAACAAAAACCTCAGAGAGGGGACCAAGTAGAATCCTCTGGCTCCACCCACATCTGCCACCTAGAAACCATATACAAAAGATTCCAGAAAAAGGTACCATCAGCCTGTACGGTACATTTCACGTTATCATCATAGGTCTACAGTGAAAATAAGCCAGTGATGCTGTGAAGCATGGTGGAGAGAGTTACAATCATCAAGATGGGCTTCTCCAAGGAGATGCAAAAACAAGACCAGCAAGAAACCACTGACATGGAAAACTAGAGCTGGTTCTAGGCAGAAAAAAAAAGACCCTGGGCACAGGAAGTCTTGACTGAGGTGTTTAGGTGAAATCCTTCTGCTCATACTGCAGAAATGGATTTCATCTGGGTGAGATTATCAGGCTAAAGTTCTAAAGCTTGAAGGACAAGGAAATAGGGGAGGAGCCCAGGTGCCAGCATCCAGGACTGTAGGTCAGAGCCGGTCCTGGAAAGAAGAGGCATGCTGCCAAGCTGAAGTCAGGAAGAGAGACAGTCCATTAAAGGATGATCCAAGGATCTCATCTTCATTCTTCACCTGTTCCTGGCCCACGGATTGACTTCTGGGAGCAGGGAACTTCAGGAAGAGGTTTAAACTTGGCAGTGTTCAACACATGCAAGTTCCAACAAAATTAGACATAAAGCTCATTTTGGCTGCTCAGCTTGGCCAGCTCATGAGGGTGAGGACTCCCTTCATCTCCATTGGCAAAGATGCAAGTGATAGGAGTGATACCCAGGAGGATGGAATAGCTCTCAGCTGGCAAAGAGAGAGATGGGCATCAGCAGCTATTTATAGGACAGTTACACAGGAAGCCAGAGAGGGGGAACAACGAAGGCCTTGGGGCTGACTATAGTAGTACATGCTGGTAATCCCAACTTCCAGAGGCAAAGGCAGAGAGATGTGAGGCCAAGCTGGGTTACATAGCAGAACTCTAGAACTTAGTACCAAAGAAAAAGAATGGAAGGAAGGAGAAAGGGTGCAAACAAGGGAGGGTGGTCTTGGAGGGTAGGGATGTTGGACCTTGCTTCTGCATGGCATATGCAATCACTCAGCAGTCCTGCCCCTCTCTTTGACTTACAAGCAGCTCCCTCTTTCTTTCTAGTTATTCCATCCCTTTGGGTGGTGCTTGGGTAACTGAAGCTTCTTATAGCCACAATAGAACTAATGAAATTTCAGACCTATTTCCCACTACTGAGAGATTACTTCTTTGTTCTAAGAGAAAATTCCCAAGAGGAAAAAAATAATGATTGGTCTCCATCCTCTTGGTTCACGGCATTAAACACCCTTAGGCCAGGTTCCACTCTTGGTTCAATTCACTGTAGCAAAACACAGCAGCAGAGCCTGTGGGGATGCTCACATGAATCCGTCCACACAGCTCTCACCAGCTGTAGAGGGTCACCAGCTCATCCCAGCATTCCCAGGAGTTACCTGGTATTGCAACTGACAAATCTCACATCTGTAGACTCTCCTTCCATGTCTGAAAAAAGTGGGACTACTAGTCATCCTCTGTAAGACTGGAGCCTTTGAACTCTAGGGCAATAAGAGTGATAGACTGACATGTTACTGATAGCCAGGTGTTGTGGTTTGAGTCCCCTCAAAGGTTGACATAATGAAAGGCTTGGTCCCCAGAGTGGTGAAATTCAGAGGTGATGAAACCTTTAAGGGGTGTGGACTAGTGGGAGGTCTTCAGTCCTTTGGAGCATACTTCTGGCATGGGGTTCCCATAGGACCCCTTGGTAGTTTCTGTGGGAAGGCTTTTATGAAGAGAACCAGCCTGGCTTCTCCTTTCCTCTCTGCTTTCTGGATCCAACTCATAACTCTTCCATCATCTGTCACAGGGTCCTCATTGGGACACAGTCAATGCAGCCGCTATACATCTCCAAAATTGTGTGCTAAATAACCCTCTGGTTCTTCACAACAGACTGTGTCAGGTATTTAATTATGGTGTGAAGAGCTAACACCGGGGTATGGTGAAAGAGGCATTTTCATCCACAAAGGACAAGAGTGAAAATTATGACCTTTCTGGTTAGGGAAAAAATCTGGAAATATGTATGAAAAGTAACTATATGCATGTTCTTTGATTTATAAATACTTTGAGAGGGTGGAGGTGATTGTTCAGTGGTTAAAGATGCTTGCTTATAAAGCCTGCCAGCCTAGGTTTGATTCCTCAGTACCCGTGCAAAGCCGGATGCAAAAAGTGTAGGCACATGCATCTGGAGCTCTTTGCAGTGGTGAGAGACCCTGGAATACACATGTTCTCTCTCAAGGGACCCTACTGCAAATAAGGTATAAGGCAAGGACCAACACCCAAGGTTGTTCTCTGACCTCCATGAATCTTCCACGGCACACGTGTGTGCACAGGGTGGGCGCAGGCAAGCGCGCGGGCACACACACACACACACACACACACACACACACACACGCATTTTTAAAGAGCAGACCAAAGTGTAAAGATTCATATGCAAACATTCATTGAAGCATTATCTGTAAAAGTAAAATAATAGAAGTAACTTAACTATCAATGGGAGATTAGCAGAATATGCCAGTATAAACCCAATGGAGTGCTCTTTACTCAGTAAAAAGAACCCAGCTTTCTAGCTATTGATTAGGAACTTTTCCATGAGATAATTCTAAGAAAAGCAGGTGATGAAACAGCCTTGTAGAATGATCACATTTGCATAATGTGAGGGGCTGGAGAGATGGCTCAGTTGGTCAGTGCCTGTCATGCATGAATGAGGAACTCAGTTCAGGTCCCCAGCACCCATGTGAAGTCCTGTGGGTGTGGCAGCTGGTCTGTAATCATGGCACTCAGGAGGCAGAGATGGGATCCTCGGGGCAAGCTGACTAGCCAGACTAGCTCTGGGTTCAAGTGAGGGACCCTGCCTCAGAAAATAAGTAGAGAGCAACATAGGAAGACACTGATGTCAAATGTGCATTGAATGTGCCATTTGGGGAAACTACAGGTGACATGCATCTTTAAACTCTTATTTCTTCCAGTGTTTTGTATGCTGAGTGATTATTACTTTTGTATTTGGATGTTTTTCCCTTTTTTTTAAGGGACAGAAAACAAATCCTGGTCCAACAAGCTGATGAAATAGTGTTCTCATTCAAAAACAGTTTCTATTTTTCCAATTGTGTTCTGGTTCATTAATTTTAGAACACAGAGAGGTTTTCATTCAGGTTCCAACTGATCCACTTGGGTTTTGTGTTATTTAAAAACAAAAGTGACTGTTTCCATTTGAATTGCATTTATAGAAAATTAATGTTGGGGTTTGGTTTGGTATTCAAACAGTTGAGTGGTTAGTTCCTATTCTCTGTTCATGGCTTAATGCAGTTCAAGTCATGCTTCGGAATTCCCACAATAACCCTGAATAATTGGAATGAAGGCAGAAAAAGAGTTAGAGCCTGAATTATCCAGAAAATTGCTCTGTCTCTCATCCTGGAAGGGCCTACAAGAGGCTACTTTCCCCAGGGTGCAAAGCTAAGCCACAGCTGGGAAATTTCCAGAAAGCACATTGGTGCTGACCACTGTGTGGCCAGAGTCACACTGCTCTGGGGACCTCAGCTCCTCTGTGTTCTCAGCCTCAGCTTGCTGCCACCAGACAGGGCCTGGCTCCACTTCCTGCCATTTCCCAGCATCGCCTGGGCACTTCCCTCCTCTGTGCCAGGCCCATGGACCATCTCCCAAGTACCTGGACTGTGCATTGTGAACTAAAATCCCTTCTCTTGGCCACGCTGTCCACACCAAAAAAAGGACTTGCTTAAGGGCCATAGAAGTGGGGACCAGAGCTCTCAACCAACAAAACACACTTCTTGTTCCTTTCACACATTCTTAATATGTGCCCTGGCTATATAGAGGGTTTTATTTTATTATTTAGCAATTTACTCTTTTAAAAAGTCTTGTAAACAAGGTCTTACTTGCTGTGCAGCGTGGACTGGCCTTGAACTCATGGCAATCCTCCCACCTCAGCCTCTGAGTGCTGGGATTACAGGTGTGTGCCTCTATGCCTGGCTTTTGGTGCCCTTCCCTTGGGGAAAACAAGCAAAGGTGGAAAGAGAGAAGCAAACAGCATGAAGCCAGAAAGGACCTAGTTCCTGCCTTGGACAGGCAGCTTCTATGGCATATGCCAGGGCAGTACTCATTCCAAGATATCAGATAGGGTCCCCAAAGGACTCAGGAAGGTCCCTGCTCCCCAATGCTCTCCCCAAGACCACCACCAGGGAAGATAGAGCAAGGTTTTAGAACCATGTCTCTCTTGGAAAATGTCTTCACATGCATTTCTATTTGTAAACAAGCAAAGGAGAGAGGGTACCCCCTCATGGGGCTGGCATGAGCCTGAACTCAAGTAACTTTCTGCTACTGCCTGCTACAGTGCTTGCCAACAGAACAGGAGTGGGCTGCCTGGGTGCAGGCAGGAAGAGCAGCATTGTCTGCAGATCATTTCAAATCCATTACAGAGTTGACTACTACCCAGGCTGCTTTTTATTATCCCCACACACCAACATTTCCCAACAATGCCAGTGATAAATCCTCCTTGTCATCCGTATCAACCACTCCAACCACCCCTCTGCTGGGCCTACCACCGCCTGCTGCAGATTACACGCTTCATAAATGATGGCCAATGCCCTTTTAGTATTAGGCAGTTACATAATGGGCTCTTGTTCCCATAACTCATAATCCAGTTTGCAGATGTGAACACTAGCTGTAATGCCATAGAGATTGTTCCGTGGCTCCAAGCTTGCATTTCTCATCTTGTCCTAACACTGGCAGATTGCAAAGTGTTGTTGCACATTTGCTCCTGATTCTCACACCGGTCCTAAAAAGTATGTATAACTCTGTCTATTTTATGCATAAGGACACAGAGCCTTTGGCAGGTAAAGAGACCAACCCTGGAAGGACCATTGGTGGAAATGAGACAGAGTGCATACCAGCCCTCTCCACCAGCGGGCAATGCCCAGGGTGCTGAAGAATTTGTCCCTAAGATCATCAGGAAACATCTGGCCAATCTATAGCTATTTACAGGTGACTGGACCAGCAGAGAAAGGGGAAGTGTGACTACCTCATGCTAAGTAGCCCCACTTACTTACCTCATTTGGGCTTCCACAAATCCCAAGGTGTGCCTTACTATTTAAAGTTTGAAGAAAGGACACCAGCATTCAGGATGATCAAGTTTACTTCCCTGGAGGGACATGGGTCAGGACGAGGAAAAGCCAAATTGTCAACTTGAGAAGAATCCCCTGGACCCTGAATGAAGGGGACAATGGATAGCATGGCTGACTGGAAATTGAGGAAGCTTCTGAGCAAGGGGTATTTGCGGAAAGGAATGCTGAAGCCCACGCTTCTCAGAATCACTCGTGGTTCCAAGTTGAGGCCAAGGGATAACACTGATGATGACTAAAGCCTCTGCCATATGGTCTGGATGTTTTTGTTCTGATTTACAGTAACACGAGCCCCTATTCAGCTGCATAGTTA